>WWET01004669.1:46115-74556 GCA_011038615.1 Limnodynastes dumerilii | reverse complement strand
CCCTACACTGAGATAAAGAGCAGAACCTTTCTTTCCAATACTATTTTTTCATTCCTCATAAGCTGGTGTAGCTTGCTACTTTTTAGTATTTGTGGACACAATGTCAGCCCTGTGGATCTGTTAGTTGGCCTACATGTTGCCTCCCTTTGCAATGCTGTCAAGGCTTCTAAAAAGAGTAAAGTAGCAATGAGTGCTGTAATTCCTAGTGGCTCCCGATTGGCCAGGAAGGTCGTGGTACACAGTCACTCTGTCTGGCAGTCGGACCTTTTTTCTAAGGGCCCATTCCTGCAACGCTTGAATTTGTTGCTGTGGCTCTTGAATCCCAAATTTTGAGAACTAGGGGTTTTTCTGAATCAGTTATTCAGGTCATGCTTAGTGCCAGCAAACTTGTGTCTGCTAAAATATACCACAGTGCTTGATGTACTTATATAGGTTGGTATGAACAAACAATATATTATTACCTGCTAATGTTGTTTCCTCTACTCCTACATGTCAGCACACCACTGGCTATTCATTCCCCTCTGGAGCCATACAGGAAATCAAGAAGACACCGCGTGTATATAAACCTCCCACCTCCGGTCTAGAGTGTCTTCCTATTTTATAAAGCTTAAACACAAATCAATGTTAAACAGCACAAATAAACAACACAACAGGGCTGGTATGTGTGCCGACATGTAGGAGTAGAAAAGAAAAAAAAACATTACCAGGTACTAATATATCGTTTCCTGTCTCCTGCCATGTCAGCACACCACCGGGTCATACCAAAGCAGTTTAGACCTCACAAATTATATACTGGCTATTTCTAATACTTCTTAGAAACTGTCCCCAGTACTTTTGTACCGAACTCAGCGTCTTCAGCAGACATTATTTAGTCTGTAGTGTCTAGAAAAGGTATGTATGGAGGACCAACCTGCTGCCTTACAAATTTGGACTGTGGATGCTTTCTCCCTCTCAGCCCAGGATGAAACTATGGCCCTGGTTGAATGAGCCTTAAGTTGTTTTGGCACTACCTATTTCTTTGCCTCATAAGCTTTAACAGACCCACCTAGCTAAAGTTTTTTTTAGACGCTGGTTCCCCCTTTTTTGGGCCCTTCTGTTAAGATAAATAACTGCTTTGTCTTCCTTATCGAAACAGTTCTTTCAACATAAATGGTTAAAGCTCTCACAAGATCCAGAGTGTGAAATCTTTCTTGCTCTGGTGTACTTGGATTCTGATAGAATGCTGGCAGGCAGATGTCTTGATTCATGTGGAATTGAGACACCACTTTTTGCAGAAATTCTGGTTGGTTCTCAACACCACTTTGTTTGCAAAAAAATTAAGATACTGCTCTTCTACCCATAATGCTTGTAACTCAGAAATACGCCTTGCAGATGTGACTGCAACTAAGAAAAAAACCTTGTAGGTTGCCATAATTAACGAAATTTCATTTAATGGTTGGCTCAAAAGGTGAGTCCATTAATGCCTCAAGTACAAGGTTCAGGTCCCATGGTGCCAAGGGACTTTTAATTTTTGGTTTGACCTTACTGGTTTCTTGGAAAAATCTGACAATATATTTATAGGCTGCTAGCTCCGTGTCCAACACCGCACTAAGAGCTGATACCTGTACTTTCAGGGAACTAAGTGATAGTCCCTTTTCTAGTCCAGCCTGTAGGAATTCCAATACTGTAGAAATATCATGAGTTAAAAAATTATTCACTTCGCACCATCTTGAAGATCTGTTCTGGTACACTTTCTTTGTTCTCTCCTGTGGTAGCCATGATGACTTTCCCCCCGAAGTTTTGAAAATTATATCGTCCAGTTTCTGTCCAAAGAGGAACACACCTTGGAAGGGTAAAGTCAGTAATTTATTTTTAGAATGTGTATCCGCTAACCACGGCTTGAGCCACAGGGCCCTCATTGTCACTGCTGCCGTTGCTCCGGCTCTTGCAGCTAGCCTCACGGAGTGCATTGACGCCTTGCACAAAACTCCACTGCTAACTGAATGTTTTGAACTTGTTTCAGTAGATCGGCCCGCTTAATACCTTCCAACAAGTCGTTTTCCAAGTAGTTGCACCAGCTTCTCAGGACTCCAGAAGTTATGGCAGTCGCAGCCGCTGGTTTCAGTGCTGCCCCTGCCAGAGTGCTGTTTCTTCAGCCCTATCTCCATTTTCTTCTCCATAGAGTCCCTAAATACAGACACATCTTCCAATGGCAAGGTAGTCTTTTTGGATATCCTCGCAATAGCCGGATCTATTTTTGGTGCCTCATCCCACCTTTTCACATCATCCTGTGGAAAAGGGTAGTTTAATCATCCTGCTTGTTGAAGACAACCTTTTATCGGGATGCTTGCATTCTTCCAGCACCAGGTCCTTCAATACCTGCGAAAGCGGAAACATTCTACCTTTCTTTTTTGCTTCTTTAAACAATAGGTCCTGAAGCTTTTCTTCCTCCTTGTTTTCATCTATGTTTAAGGGACTTGTGGATCAGCTTTAGCAAATTGTCCACTAACGCCGTATTAAATGCCTCCTCCTTTGTAGAGGTATCAGCCTCCTCATCTGAAACATAAGATACATCAGTCATAGTGGCCCCTTGTTCTATATCCGACACATCACTTGCAAATGGTCTAGGCCTTTTGAGGGATAACTTCTTTAGGTCCTCTTTCGTGACAAATGTGTCACTCAAAGCTGATTCATTAATTTGACCAATTCCAGCATATGAGCTGATGGCTGCTGCTTTTGTATCACTGTACATTCCACACAGTTTAAGCCTACGGAGTCTTCTGTTAATTGTTTATCACATGCTGAGCATTTCTCTAGATGCTTCCTTTTATGCTTTGACTCAGTCTTCTCTTTACTTGTATCTGACCTATTAAGACCTATCTGAGTAGCGTGTAGCACACCTCAGTAGTGATTAGCTGGACAGCTGATTAGACACCAGTACTTCTCCAAGAGTGACCCGCTGCTACCTCTGTAATCCACAGCACTCCTTGTGTATAAATTACACGTGGGTCACCTGCAAGCAGCGTGCTTTAACTCCGTCACACTGCTGCCATCACTTCCTGGCCTGCTGCTGTGCGCGGCTACAGGAAAATGGCGGCGCCCATCTACGAGGACGCCGCTGCATTGGTGTGTGAAACTCCCTACCCACCCTCGGTGTAATAGGGGCGGGTATTAGGAGGTGTGCACTCAGATGCGCAAGAGGCCTGTCACTACCTCAGCTCCCTGCCTTACTGCCACACTACCGGCAGGGAGACGGACATCTGAACGGAGAGTCAGGGACCCCAGGTAAGCCTGATCCTAACCTTCCTCTCTAGCTCCACACAGGAAATAAAAAGACACTGGAGACCAGAGGTAGGAGGTTTATATACACGCGGTGTCTTCTTGATTTCCTGTATGGCTCCAGAGGGGAATGAATACCCAGTGGTGTGCTGACATGGTAGGAGGCAGAGGAAAAAGGCATTAATACCTTGTCTTTTTGTCTTCCATGATTACTAGGATTCCTTCAGGATGGTCTAGGATCAGGTCTTCATTTAGGTTCTCAAAGTGCAATCTCTGCCCTTTCAGTGTAATTTCAGCGCAAATTGGCTTTACTTTTGGAGGTCTAGACCTTTTAGCCGGTTCCCTCAGGACTATTAGTCAATTCCACCAGGTCGGTCAGTTTGTAATGGGCGGCGAGTAAGGGAGCTTCGGTTCAGCAGCTGTGTCAAATGGCTACATAGTCTTTCATCCACACTTTTACAAAATATCATAAAAGTTTCAGGAATTTGCTTCCTAGGACGCTTCCTTTGGAAGAAAAGTGTTAATGGCTTCAACAGTGTATTCCCTCCCATAAATATATCTTTAGTATATCACCCACTGTCGCAGTGTCACCCGTATGAGTGAAGGAGAAAATGGGATATTTTGTTACCCACTGTTCAATTTTTTTTCTCTGATCTGTGCACACTGATCAATACTCAGTAGTGTTTTGGTTCTATTTCCTTCTCTTCTGGGCTTTGTTATAATAAAACTGAGGCTTCAAGGGGGGAGGGGGGGGTTGGAGAGGGAAGAAGCCGCTCTCAACAGTATTTTTAACTGTCAACCGACCAGCTCCAGTGCGCCTCTACCAACCCATTGTCGCAGTATCCGCCAGATATACAAGAACCTGATTTTTATAAATCCTGTTTATCAATGATCTGTTATTAAGCAAATAAGACAAGTTTGGTGGAGACATGAAACACTGACGGCAACCCAACACAATAGACAAGTTAAAAATCAGAAGCTTCTTTTTTTTTTGGCCATACCTACATCTTATATGATTTTCAACTATTTGTGTGGTCAGAGGATAATCACGTACAGAAGTGGTGTTTGACCTTAATGAAATACAGAGATACCAAATACAACACATGTTCTGTTTCCGATATTCATTCAAATGTAACAATGGAGTGTTATTTATTATTTATCACCTGTACAGGGGTTTATTTATTTAATTATTACTAGATGGACAATTTCCTGGATATAAAGATAAAAAAAAAAAAAATACAAACACAAACCCATTTCTAGGTTGGAGATACAATCATCAGTTTCTTTGAGAAGTTCATCTGTCTCACTTATTCTTGCCTGAAGTTGCTTCCACTGTTTCTGAAAAGGAAAACAAATTACATTTATAGGTATAACAGTTTAAAAAAAAAAAAAAGTTATGCCTTTACTTGGCATTGCAGTTAGTGTATATATAATCAACACAGCAATGTCAAACAGAAAGCAATGGAGAAAAAAAAAAAATATACAAAAGAAAGAAAACTGCAGCACACAAAGTTGTCACTGTTGCTATTAAAGCAAACTGTTAATTAGTCTTTACACAATGTGCAGAGCAGGGTCTCTGATAAACGCCGTTCGATAACAGCTCCTGCTTAGTATTGCTTAAACTTCTTTTTATCATCAAGATAAAATGTCAGAAAGACATTAAAGTACGCGGGCCAACACAGTTGATGAGAGGTCAGGAGTGGATAGATTTGTGTATCATCTGCATATTGATAATACTGAAATCCAAATGACTATCAGCTGTCCAAGGGAAGCGATATAGAAAGATCAATGGACCCAACACTGAGCCTTGTGGCACTCCAACAGCTAGGGGAAGAGCAGGGGAGGTGGAACCAGAAAAAGCGAGCACTACAGGAGCAATTAGATAAGCAAGATGCTTTCCAGGAAAGAGCAGTGTCCTGAATGCCTAGGGATTGTAACATTTACATCAAAAGATTGTGGTCAAAAGTAACAAAAAAAGAATAGAGAACACAGGGTAAAACAGTAATACCTGAGCTGTGTTAAGCAGTTTTCTGTAAACAGATATTTTTCTTTCATGGGCAAACAGCTTACTTTTCTTGGAATACATTATCTTCAGATTTTTAAGTTTTACTCCAAAATACATCAACTACAAAACAAAAAAAACAATAACTGTATAGGACTGCTGTACTTATAAAGAAGCCTATCCATGCACAAAGCATGGAGAAGCTGAATTACCTGACAAGCATACAATGTTAACAAGCTCCCAAAAATATTTCTTATGGACAAAATGGATGCCTTGATATTGTAGCTTACTAATCAGCTCTATAGCCTTACCTCATTTTCAGAGCACATCCTCATAGCTTCCCAGAAGAGACCATTAATTTGCATTAAAGACTTTTCCTGTAGCAATGCAAAGACCTTTAACCTAATAAATTTACATATATTATTTAAAGCCAAACATGAAATGTACAAATAAAATTCAATATAGACAACATACTTTGGGTGTCTTACAAACTTGAAATGAATACCTACTCTTCAATTGTATGGTACAAGGAATGGCATTCCTCCTCATACACATGCAGCTTGGGCTGGTATATGTATTGATCAAGCATGATGTCTAAAGGTGTTACAGCTTCATTTGTAGCATGCTGCAGAAAGACAGGTAAAGAAAATGAATACAGTATAAAAGGGACTAAATTAATACCGGTGTGAGTCCCCGCTCCGATCAGCTGCCATTAGAATTATAGACAGCTGAAAGTTCCTTTACAGCTGGCTCTATTTCAAATGGCAGCCATTTTAGATAAAAAAAAAAAAAATGAATAAGAGAGTATGTATATACTCACCCATTCATTTCCGCCGGACGTGACGCACCCACTGCTGACAGCTGGGAACTATTAGTGAAAGGGGGAAGGAAATAGGCTCTTAGGAAAGGAGGGTTAGGGTCAGAATTAAGGACAGTGTTTGGTGCTCCGGGGATCGATTGCTATGCATCATCGAAGCATAAGCAATTGATATCAAAATAAAATTTCCAAACAGCTAAATGTATTTTCCCATCTATCATAGAACAAGACAATCGACCATCGCTTATCTGAAATTTAAGATAACAAACCATGTAGAACACAGTTTGGAATAAAAAAAAAAGGGAGGGGGGAAGAGGGAGAGAGAGACAAGATGCCACACAACAAATATTAAATCTTACATTTGCTGGAAGATCACTGTATTTTGGCTTTTGGATCAGAAAACGGATTCTTAGTAGTATAAAAAATTCCTTAGCTGTGATTGAGCCATCCTGAAATTTCTGGGGGAAAAACAGAGCTCTTGAAAATCTTTATTGCATTGGTAGATATGGCTCTAGATAATAATATAGGCTTACAGCTTTCAATTCAAATGACTAGGTGTACTGAAAAAGGGCTTGTAGTGTTCAAAAAGATGTAATTTTATGTTAAACAGGATAATTAAGATGCTATATATAAAAAATATATCTAAACCAATGTTAATTCTATTACATAGAAAGTGACAGCAGATAAGAGCCACATGGCCCACCCAGTCTGCCCAGTTGTTTATTTAAAACTATACTGACCCTAGACCATATTTACCCTCAATTTAGTTTGAGATTTAGGATATCCTTATATTTATCCCAAGCATGTTTACACTGTTCTACTGTGTTAGTCTCAACCACCTCAGATTGGAGGCTATTCCACTTATCACCCTTTCAGTGATGTAATTTTTCTGCACATTTCCTTTGAATCTTCCACCCTCCAGTTTATATTCATGCGCTCATGTTCTATTTCACTTCTTCCTTCGAAAAAATGCCACCCTCCTCTAGCCGTTCACAAACCTTGATATATTTGAAAACTGCTATCATATCCCCCCTCTACCTTCTCTGCTCCAAGCTATACATGCTTAGTTCCTCTAGCCTTTCTTGGTATGTTTTACTTAACTTACCTGCCATAGGCTTTGCTCACATCCAGCATCCCACGGAAAATGTGAATCCATCTGACTGTGTTGCTGACCTATGTAGGCAAATAAGTTAAATTTTAATAAACGGCAAGTAGAAAGTATATACACTTCATTCCGGGTCCTCTGTCACTTATTTTTTTGTTTACCATTTCTGTGGTTTTGTTCAACCACATCAAGGTTATTCCACATCAAATCAATACAATTTCAGCAAAAGAAAAAAAAAAAATATACCTTCTATTCTCTACTTTCAATTAAATTTGGTATAATAAATGCTGCCATGGGTTATACGCCTTTAAAGCTGCCAACTTTTCAAAATTGCTTTTGCAGTTCATCTAATTGAGCTAGAGTTGTTTAAGGTCATTTTAAATTTCTTTTCATAGGCTTTCAGATTATATTGAACAGCAATGTTTCAATAAAAGAAATATGTAACATTTTTAAAATGTAATTCTCAAAAAGTAATTTTTTATTTTTTAAAACAATTCTCAGACATTGGTTATACTGTTAATAAATCCACAAAGTTTTATTTTGTGGTCATTATGGAATCACTTGCACCTAATATTTTAAGTTGAGCTAAATCACTGAACGGCTTCCTCTCCTTCTAGGATTATCAGCCCCAGCAGGAAAAGAGTATAGCACTAATAAAGGCTCCTCCCTGGCAGGAAATCTCCCCGTTTATTGAGCCACCTCCTTTTAGGGTCGAAAACTTCCCAATGTATGGGCAAGCTTGAGTCAGTGTTGCCTTTGGCTTCAGTCCTGGGCTCCATGGCAACCTAGTAATGAACAGGTCTATACAGTTCCCATTTTCAAAGTGGTAGATAGCAGAGAATTTCCTTGTGGCAGATAAAATAAATGATTTAATTAAGCTGATATTCTATTACTTTAAAACAGGTGTGGGGAACGTCCGGCCCACAAAATCATATAGTCCAACCCTCAGACGCAGTGGCAGCCTGAGCTTGTGTGTGTGTGTGTGTGTGGGGGGGGGGGATGGGAACATGTGCACCTCGGGCCGCGCTGCTTTTGGGCTGGGCCCTGGTGGTCTAGGGAGCAGGTCCGGCGTGATGCAGTACGCGGGGGAGCGCTGGAGAAATGCCAACCATCACCCCGCTTCAGTGCACGGCTGACAGGTGGTCTCTGCTATCAACTGTAGTTACACAGGGCAGCTGAACGCAAACACCCCCCTTTTCAGCTGCCGGGGTTTGCGATCAGCTGCTCTGTGTTCTGCCTGGCAGCTGATACAGTGACTTCCTGCATGCAAAGGACACTCCTTCCTGGTGACACAAGTGTCACTAGGAAGGAGAAGGAGCAGGAGCGCGTGCCGCAGAGGAAGAGAAGACATCTAAGGTAAGTGAAGCAGTGAGGGAATACTGGAAGGCTGGAAAACAATAGAAAATATAGGAAGGCTGGAGAGACATGATGGTGATACTGGGGAGGGCTAGTGACCTGATGGTGGATATTGGGGGCCTGGAGACTGATGGTTTATACTGGGGGGTTGGAGGCACATGATATGGATACTGGGGGGCTGATGAGATGATGGGGATATTGGGTGGGCTAGTGACATGATGGTGGATACTAGGGAGCTGGAGACATGATGGGTATACTGTGGGGCTGGAGACATGATAGGGATACTGAGGGACTGGAAACATGATGGGGGATACTGGGGAACAGGAGATATAATGGGGGATACTGGGAGATTGGTGACACATGATGGGGTACTGGGGGGTTGGAGACACATAATGGGGGATACTGGGGGGGCTGGAAAGACATGATGAGGAAAAACTGGGGCTAATTTTAGGTTGATAATTTTGTATGGCACTCAAATGATAAATATCCAAATGGCCCTTGGCAGAAAAAAAAGGTTCCTTCCACACCACTGCTTTAAAAGCTAAAATAAAAAACCCTGAGAGTTACAAATAGTTTTTTTAAAATCTTTTAATGGTCCAAAAAGGATATTCAGAGATTTAATCACCCACACATTTTTACACTGACTGAGGGCTCATTGACAGATTCTGGTCACCCAGTAATGAGCCAGCCACTGAATTCTAATCATGCAATAGCGCATGCATAAAAAGTTTGTTGAGGTCAGTTTTATTCGTTTTTTATATTAAAACAGACTGAAATATTTTTCTGCCTAGCCCTTAAAAAAATAAATCTATTATGAATACTTACTATTTAGGTCCACAGAAATTCCATCTGCTCTTGAGTCCTGAGAACTGCTGCTGCAATAAGTCTGCTCCATAGTTTTACTTGCAGTAGATGAATAATCATATCTAGAACATTTCTCTGGACTATTACATGGTAAAGAGGTCTAAACAAAACAAAACAAATAAGTGAGAACACAAAATGGAAGTCTTACTGAAGCCATAGAATAATGGCGTATTTGAAGTAAAAATCACATTTACAAACATAAGCATAAGCAAAATAGCCTAGGTGTGAGGAACTACTTCCTAGTTGGTAGATGTAATGCAATTATAATTCAACTTTTAGAGAAAACTGTATTTATATAGCTAGTACTAAAATTACAATTTAGTAGAAACATATGTTAGCATTAAAACATGTAAATCGACAGCTAATCACACCAACCTTTTCTTGATGTTTGTCTGATGTATCTTTATTCCATCTGGCTTTTTTTTCTAGCTGAATATCTACATCATCCTCTCCCCTAATCCTTTTATGACCATTAACCGATTCATCATGTAAAATAGAACAAGGGTTTAGATTTTTGTGTAGAGCCTCTTTTTCACATAACTCTTCCCATGCACCTTCTGGGACCTCATATGGAAAGAGACTATAAATTTCTTGGTCATCAGGACTAGTAGGAAGTTTTTCTTCATCTATACACTGACCATCATCATTAGCAGCTAAAGCCTTGAGAAGAGTCGTGGATGTTCTTTGAGTTTGTGCTTCAGAAACAGAAGAAATCGGCTCCTGATTGTTATTTGTTTTGGAATGCCTTTTATTAGGTAACTTTGGCTGAAAAATCTTGACAGACAGCCTATGAGGTAAGCAGGTTTTTTTTGTTATACTTATATCTTTTTCTTCCAAAGCATTTCCCTTTTCCTGAATGGGTAATGAGCTACAAGATGTACCACCCAACAAACCCTGTTCAGGTATAGAATTTGAAGTGTTTGTACCCTCTGATGTACTGGGAAGTTGTGCAATAATACAGGAGACAGGAGCAGTGTTAAGATTTGAGGATGTTTTTTGTGTCAAACTCCTAAGCTTTAATTGGATATTAGCAATGCTATTACGCCTTTTTTCTTTGTTATCACAGATTTCTTCAGGGACACTTCCATTTTTATTGGATAGGTCATGTAGCTTTTTGTGGTCCAATTGTGGTTCGTTTAAATTATTTAATTTACCAATTTCATCTGTAATATGTGCAGGTATGCTTTCAGGTTGAACCAAACTGCTGGCTGAATACTCATTTGAGATAGAGGAAAGCTGCTGATCTTGATTTTGCGTCGTCATTTCAGAAACTGGTTTTATAATGTCATCACTAATAATAAAGTCCCTATCAGGAAAATGGAAAGATACTCTCTTTGACTTCACTTTTTTTGACAACTTATTTGGGATTTCTTCAGGAACTTTTTGAGGGTTTGAAGATTCATTCTGAAGGGTGGGGACACAATAAGCAACACCTAACTCACATGGAAGACAATTATCAGGATTTGGTGGACTGACGTCAAAATGTCCATCATCAGATGTAGTCTTCACACCCACTTTTAGGTTTTCTGTACACATGTCAGAGGGTAAGCCATTACATTTGGAAAGACCTCCAGCCATGTCAGGTTTATCAGTAATGCCCAATTTATCAGCAATAAAAATATATTTAGTACAAGAATTAAAAACAGATGTTAGTTTGCTAGTTGTCTCCCTCAAACCATCACTTACAAGTGTACTATTGTCAATATCCTTATACTTCTGGTCAATAGGGTTGCTTTTTGTTATAGCAATCTCTTCTGAAAGCACACATGTTCTATCTTTAGCAGAAAGGCCAAACCCATTTTCTGTCTCTACCTCCATTGGCATAGCATTTGTGTATGTGAGCTCCATAGCTTTCAAATTGCCAGAAAACATTCCAGTCTTTGATTGTAGAGAAGTAGACCCTGCAATATTTTTCCCTTCTGGCTGTACTAACATTTTCATAGGTTTGACAGTTTTATTTCCACATTTTTCTTGTATCCCTGTTTCTACAGATGATTTTATAATGTCCATCTCTGATCTTTCATTCATCGCACATATTCTAGCATTTGGACTCTGGTAAAGAGATGATTCAATAATTTTAACATCTACAGTGGCAGCTTTTGTGATTCCCACAGTATCTTGCTCATTTGGATAGACAGTTTTATTATCTATGCAGTGATGAGTGTCTTGTACATGAAGCTTTAATTTATTTTCTTCATCCGGTGTTAAGAATACAACTGATTTGTCCTCAGAAGTCAAATATTCATTTGTTCTAGGTTTGTTCACAGATGGAGGAAACACTTCTTTAGATAGGGTATATTGAATTCTTGTGGTGGAAGACTTGTTTAAATCCATTTCCTCATGGGCCAAGCTAGCTGTATTATTACTAATAACTTTGTTACATGAAGATAAAGTACCAGGAACAGAAACATAACTCTCCCCAGGATAATTCATTATAGTAATGTCCTGCAATGCTTTGCTTTCAATTGCAAATGTATGGGACTTTGTTATTTCTATATCCACTGGGTTACAAACAGTTTCACTAAGCAAAACCTTACATGCTTCTGCAGTGTTTACTTGGTTAAAATGTATGTTTGTCTCTTCCATATTGCAAACAATATGTATACTTTTATCATGAGTATCAAAACTTTCTTCATGGGTATCTTTGGAAAACATGCTAAAATCATTGAAATGATGAGCAGGATTATCGTGATTTTTTTGATGGCCATTATTAAGCTCCATAGTGGTTTCCTCATTTGTTATTTTACTTTTATTAGTTGATAGAATATTTATTTGTAAATCTGGTTTCATTTTGTCCTCAATGCTTTCAATGGCAATAGTGTGTGATCTAGTCATATCCATATCATTACAAGAAAACATTAAAGTTTTATTCTGGAAAGTTGATGATTTGCTGTTTTTCTCCATAGCGTGTGTTTTTGACTCACTGAATGTTAGACAGTCATTTGTATTTGTCAAGTCCATATCCCAAACTCTAAGTATAGTTTTATCATCAGCTTGCTTTAAACCATCAAGACTAGGGCAACGTGTCAATGAAATCAGCTTACCATCATTTAGAGACATGGAATGATTTTTTATGGTTTCTTGATCACCCATAAAAACATTTGCAGAAACCAAATCCATGGTGAAATCATTTTGGGATCTGGTTCTTAAATCACTATTGTGTATTTTCTCCACCCCTGATAATAACTTGCTTTCAATAGCTACAGTATGTGCTCTAGTTATATCCATGTCATCTTTATCAAACTGACACAATGTTTTATCTCCAGTTGATTCAGAAAATGTAGTACCATGCTCCCATGATTGTGTCATACCACAACTTAAAAGTTTATCAACATTAACATTTGTCAGCTCCACATGATCTACTTGATATTCAGGTTTATGAGCCACAGAAGACCTCCTAGACTGGATTTCAGTGCTTTGTAAGTGACCTTTAGATACCACATTGGATACTTCATTATCAATAAATATAGTATTTGACTTTGTAATATCCATTTCACCTGGGTCAGGAGCACAAGACAATGAATTCACATAAGTTGGTTGACTTTGCAGAACAAGTGGCTTCTTTCCATCAATTATCATAGTATGGCTTTTTGTAAGTTCTTTTCTGCTCATTACAAAGGCACTACCTTGAGAGAGTCTAGTGTCAGCACCATCAGTGTAAAATACAGATTTGTTTGGTATACTCTTTTCATCGTCAAACCCAACAATATCTTTCTTTCTGAATTCTTCACTCATAGCTTTGTAAGATATAGAAGATGTGGATGGTTGCCCTTTCATCTGATCTATAGCCACTGTGTGACATTTGGTAAAGTCCATGTCTTCTTCTGGAAAAACTGTAGTATTCTTCATACTGAAAGAGTTTGTTGGCTCTTCAGCAGAGAACACATCCTCACTGACCGAAACAAAATTATTTTTTGTAATTTCCATTTCATTTTGGTCAATAAAAATTATAGTTTTGTCATGGGGAAAGTCATGTTTATCACCACATTTATCATGTTGGTGGGAATTTCTTTCCCATAATACCCCATCTATGCAAGTTGTATGACTACATGTAAAGTCCATGTCCTCTTTCAAAAACACAGTTTGGTCATTAGAAACGGATGTATGTGAATTGATAGCACTACCAGATTGTTTGAGGTGAATAAGGCTCTTTAATGTTTGATCCTTCTCATCACTGATGGTACGGTTACATTTATTGTCTAGAAAGTCTCTATTTAACATGGGTATGAAAGTAGTTATGTTGGTTGTATGACATTTTGTTAGGTCCAGTCCATTCTCTTGCTCTTTTAAAATGCATGTTACATTCCCTGTGTTCTCTAGAGTATGGAAAAATGGAGGAATGCTCTTTTTTTCAGAGAAGTTTTCAACAGAATGAAAAATGTTCTCTTTGTTATCACAATCAAAATAGATAGTGGATTTTGTATTTTCAGTTTTTGTTTTTTCATTTTGCAAACTTGCAAAGAAATCAGCAAACTTTATTTTTGCTGGAATGGACGAGTCCATTGTATAGTGAAACCCTGAATGCTTTTGACCACTAATTGAAAATGGTAAATTTATGTTGCTCGTTGATTCCTCTGTCTTCTGAGATTTTAAGGTTGCCAAAAATAAACTGGTATCTATTTTCTTGGGTATTGCTTCAAGACGACCATCAATGGCTACGGTGTTGCTAGTTGATTTCTCTGTCTTCTGGGATGTTAAGGTTGCCAAAAATAAACTGGTATCTATTTTCTTGGGTTTTGCGTCAAGTAGACCATCAATGGCTACCGTGTTGCTAGTTGTGATATCCATGTCAGAAGAGAAGAACATGGTTCGGTCTTTGCTGGAGTCTTGGTAATTCCACTATTGTAGTAAGAAAATTAAACATTAATTTACTGGAAAATGTAGATTCTGTTTACATGTAACTGTACTAAATTAAATTTAAATGCATAAATAGTTGATTTCTTGATTTAATACTGTACTTGCATAAAAAATACAAAGGGACAAAGTAGTTACACAATGCATCCTCCTAACCACATTCTCACATTTTCAGCATGCCTAATTGAAAAACTGGATTTAGACAAATACTTAACAAGCTTTGAAAAAGAAGATTTTGGTAATTAATGGTAAATCTTGCTGAATTAATTGGAAGAAACTGAATCATTGGATTTGCTTGCAAGCCTAGTTAAGGGAACAAAAATACTAAGAAGAAAGAAGTGGGGGAAAAGGGGGAAATCAGGACCACATAATTATCAATGATTAAATGATATCAGGAAACTCTCAATATAATAATGACCCAAGGTGCAATTCTAATGCTGAGAAAGAATTGAAATATATAAAGAAAATATTACATGCATAGTGTCAAAAAAGACCTATGCAGAGAAAAGCAAAGCATTTTTTTGAATGCACACTTGTATACCAATAGAAGCTGCAGCAAACATAATCCTGTATTAAAAAATATAATTTTTATTGGATACAACGTTAAAAACAAGAACAAGACAGCTTGTCCATAAGTTCTCAAATAGAAAAAATACCCATGAAGTTAACAGCGGTTATTGCAGTAAAACACAGCAGACAAAAAAGTATCAGCAAACAGTTACATGTTATACATTGTTGCAAAACTGTTATTCCATCTAATAATTAGTGACAACAGCACAGGCAAAATAATTAGCAATGAAAAGAAATACAACGTATCCTAAGTACCCTGTTCTGGAGATTATATCCAACTTTCCCTATCCGTGAACTAACGGCCTCACGGCCATATATCACCCTCTCTCGGGCCTGTAATAATCCCTACTCTGAGCTATAACTAAGCAAAAAACAAAACATATTAGTGAAGGGAAAAAAAGCAGCTCACCTCATGGATTATGTCCTCTTGCTGATTGGGATGTCCGTTGCCGCCTCGCCTTCCTATGCTCATATTGTGGGTTTCAGCGTCTGTCTCCCATGCATCGGCGGTATTTCTAAGGAGGTAGTCGACACCTTTGTATGCTCCCTGTTTTTTTTTTTCCTTCACTAATATGTTTTGTTTTTTGCTTAGTTATAGCTTAGAGTAGGGATTTTTACAGGCCCGAGAGAGGGTGAAATATGGCCGTGAGGCCGTTAGTTCACGGATAGGGAAAGTTGGATATAATCTCCAGAACAGGGTACTTAGGATACGTTGTATTTCTTTTCATTGCTAATTATTTTGCCTGTGCTGTTGTCACTAATTATTAGATGGAATAACAGTTTTGCAACAATGTATAACATGTAACTGTTTGCTGATACTTTTTTGTCTGCTGTGTTTTACTGCAATAACCGCTGTTTACTTCATGGGTATTTTTTCTATTTGAGAAGTTATGGACAAGCTGTCTTGTTTTTGTTTTTAACGTTGTATCCAATAAAAATTATATTTTTTAATACTGGATTATGTTTGCTGCAGCTTCTATTGGTATACAAGTGTGCATTCAAAAAAATGCTTTGCTTTTCTATGCATAGGTCTTTTTTGACACTATGCATGTAATATTTTCTTTATATAAGCCTAGTTAAGGCACTGAAATTAATTACATGCAACTGTTTAATCACAGGTCCTCTCCCCTGAAACCACTGCTGTGCTTCATGTTTGTAAAACCCCACAAAAAATTCAGGTGAAAACAATGCTAGTAGGAACAAAGATCAAAAATAATTAGTCACATAATCACTCAAAATCAAACAGATCCCATTGTGACCTGTGCGGGTACATAGAAATATTTACCAGTTAGTACTCCTCTTTTCTTATTCATGTTATCTGGACGACACTGGAGTATGTGCACATCCTAAGCAGTCAGGAAAAGATGAATGTAGGACCACTCAAGCATTTTTTGTGTCCTGATGAGATAACATGAAACCTAAAGAACTTTTTTAAAAAAGCATGCACAGAGGAGCAATTGACAATTGTAGCCTTAAACCACCAAGCAACGGGCTGCTTACAAAATGGCCTTCCTCTTTTCTTAGCATCAAATAGCACCAAAAGAGAGTCAGATCTCCTAAACTCGTAGACCACTATCATTGTTGAATACCAAAAACTGCCACATGCATTAAATAAAAAAAAATAAAAAGCTCTCCTAACTCAGATTCTTGTCTAGCTGATGCGACTGCTAGAAGGAAGGCCACCTTCTAGATAAGGTATTTACCATCGATGGACTGCAGATGCTGAAATGGCTCACATTGTAATGCCAATAAAATGTTAAGTTCTCACTGAGGCATCAAACAAATGTAAGAAGGTTGACTATTGAGGACCACCTGCAAGAACGTTAACCTCTGGGGGTAGCCAACTTGTTTTGAAAATAAACTTTGTTCATTGAAGGTGCAAGTTTCAGCTCTGTCTATTTAAGGATCTTAACCAGATCTGCCCATAGGAAGGACAAAAGCTGTGGTAAATAAACAGAAATTTGTGAAAGCACTGTTACTCACAGCACCGCACATATGGCTTCCAAATGCAGTGTACCACTCACATTGGTTTCCAAGTCACCAATCGAGAAAATCGGCCTCCAGGTTGCTTCCCCCTGGTTTGGACACTGCTAAAATGATTATTGGACACCATTTAGCACAAGACAGGATGTGTAACACTTGTCTCATGGCAAGGGTGATCCTGAGGTCAACCTAGAGGTTGAAATTTGTGCCACTGTGGCACTGTGTTATTGAATCTCCAGACATCCTCATAACGCACTGAATATTGCTCTAAGCTCAAGACATTTTCAAAAAATCAAAGCCTCCATATTTACCCAGGGTCACTGTAGTGTCAGACCTTAGAACGCACTGAATATTGCTCTATGCTCAAAGACATTAAAAGAAATCAAAGCCTACAGTATTTACCTAGGGTCACTGTAGTCACAGACCTTGGTTCAGTGCACCCCAGTCTGTCAGGCTGGTATCCGTGACCAGAAAATGATCTGTCCACTGATATATTGGCTCAGCTGAGCCACCACTTGAGACAAATCTACTTAAAGGGTAGGAGGTGGAAACTGATGTACTGAACCTTTCGCACTGTCAAAAAGCCACTCATGGAAATGGAACCAGATTTAGTTTTTGTAAATTTAAACTACAACCATGGTTCTTTAACACCTGTTGAGTGACCATTTGGCCACTGAAGTGGCCTTGAGTAACAAGTCACCCATATAAGGAATGACTGACAGATCTCAATGTGGCCACGATAATTTTGGAAAAGAAAATGGATACTCTGGCAAGCACAAAGGGTTATGAATTAGTAATGCCTTCCCAAAGATAATCATCCTTTATATCTGTCCATGTAACATTAGTTCTTCCATTCCATTTATTACATAATAAAAGGACTCCATGCTAAAACATTGGTATCAGTAACCTGGTATTTAAGGATTTTGATGTTGATAGGACAGCTAAAACATTAGTTTGCAGACCAGAAACAAGCTGCAGTAAAACCCCTTTGTCCTTTGATTAAATAAAAAAGGAATAATGAACAGAACAGATTCCATTTATAGGCTTGGTTTCTGACATGAGTCAGATCTTGTGAAAAAGCCACAGGAGGGAACATGAGAGAGGTAATGCCAATGAGATATATAAAATTCTTGTCACAAAACCCTTACAAACATTTGACCTAAGTGGAAAGCGAAAAAACTGAACCCCTACTGCCACTTTAGACAAGAGGCAAGTATGCACTAGGCTTAGGAGCTCTGGAACTAGTTAGTGAGATTCCGTGCCTTGCACTGCCATTGCTAAAGAGGAACTGTGAAACCTGCATGTCCCCTTAACTAAAGCTGGCCACACACTAGAGCGATTATCGTCCCAAACGCACGATTATCGTGGATTGGGCCAAATATCGCTCTAGTGTATGGTAGTTTTTTTTTTCTAACTAACGATAAAACCTTCCAAAAACGCACGCCCCCGATTATCTCATCTCATTGGTATCTTGAATGATTATCTTTTATCGTTAACAAAATCGTGCCGTGTGCGCGCATTTTCGATAATCATTCAAGATTTCCATGGAGAGGGGGCAGAGCACTTCAGAACCCCGCACGCTGATAGGCTGCAGCGCTATGTCCTCTCTCCCTCTGTCTGGGCGTACAGCACTGTATAGCCAGACAGAGGGAGAGAGGACATAGCGCTGCAGCCTGTCAGCGTGTGGGGTTCTGCAGCGCTGTGTCCTCTCTCCCTCTGGGGCAGGATAAAAAAATCACAGAGAAGAAAGTGAATTCAGAGGGTTCAGACAGTGTACAAGCTAAAGTATCTTCTCCTCACAGAATAATTTGCTGAGGCATAAATGCTGCAGAAACGCTCATACTGACTACACCACCATGGAGTTCTGGTGACACCTTAAAGAGCCCTCCTCTTGTTCTTCGGGCTTGTGCACCATCAAAGACCACCATTTCATAATCAGCCACCATCTTGACGGTTGCTATCAATCAAATGATTACCGCCATCAGCGGCGAGTCACCACTCTGCATAAGTAGTGTATACTGATCTACTGCATATATCTGTCACCTGTTTCGGTTTTAAAAAACACAAAAACAGAAAAAGTAGCACAGGGGAGGAGCTGTGACTAAACCATTTAGCTTAAACATTTAAGCTACAAGCAACACCATGGTCCAAGGGCCCCACAGATATGATGAATAAAACACAGATGGTGCAGAATTGGTCATTTTCTCACAATGAAGTGGATAATGATAAATAAGGTAAATATGTTTGAAAACAACATATTATACATTGCTTAATTTTGAACCAACAAAATAATATTTCACTGTAGCAGCAATTTAGAACTCCATAGATTAGATTAAAAAACATTATTACATACCTCTGGCTGGGGAGCTGGCACATGAATAGTTCCATGAAGAAGAGTGTCTATTCCTAAAACCAATGCAAAAATCCATTAAGTGTTAAGAAAGTTTTAGTCTAAACATAATGTAAGGCACATTAAGATACTTACCGGTGATCTGGCTTTCACTGTTTTTGCTGAAGAAATAATGAAAACATAATAAATCAGGAAAATATTTTAAAACATAGATTTTTTAATTCAGTAATTTTTTTTATAAGTTTTGCATTTAATACAAGACAAAACATGACAAAATACAAACATTAGAGCCAACATTGCCCACACATGTATACTTAACACATACACGATATAGGGTAAAGTATATACTATATAAGACAAGCAAAAGATACTTTCGTAAGTCCCAAGCATAAAAAAATGGCAAACAAAAACTAAGTTCAGCGTCTAGAAAATATTGCCGTTTAATCCAAACATATTGTGACCTTTTACATTGAATAACAAAGAATAATCATGGTCTAAATGGAAAAAGGAGACCTGCTAATTTGAGCAAATGTGTGACTTGTATAGTTAAAATTACCCCTGAACTGGACCTACCGGTATATGTTGTAAATTTACTCTATTAGACAATCCCATATTACATTGGTAAGACTATCTGGCGATTCCATGAGTGGACAGTAAAGCACAGAATGGCTATTCAACAGACAACTAAAGGCTCTTACTGTGCAAGACTTAAACATAATTTATGCACTCTTAGTGCCAGATTTACGAAGCTGCGGGTTTGGAAAAGTGGAGATGTTGCCTATAGCATCCAATCAGACTCTAGTTCTCACTTTCCTATTACATACTAGAGAATGCCAGCTAGAATCTGATTGGTTGCTTTAGGCAACATCTCCACTTTTCCAAACCTGCAGTTTAGTAAATCTGGCCCTAAGAATGAAAAATTCTGACATTTCCCCCACTGCAGAAAGAGAACGTCAAAAAACGAATTAGTTTGTACAACTGGAAGCTTCTTGGATTAAAAAAAAAATTGAACTCTGTGGTACCTACTTGATTACAAGTAGTACTAACCATGATGTGTAAAAATGTTTTGCTTTGTGTACTCTTTGTTTTGTAATGTAAATGAATACAGTAGGGTGAGTATTATTTAAGTTTGGACAATTTTTTTCATGAATGACACTTGAACCCTAGTACAAACAGACAAATTTTGGATCTGTTAAATGTAATTTTAATCAACAATTCTAAAAATCAAATATAAATAAGACATGCAATAAAAAGATGATAGTCAATCTTGTAATGCCTGACAGATCGTGAAACTCAATAATTGTATAAGATGCCAAGAATTGCACAAGGTATTAATACACTATATAATACAGTATAATACATGGATACAGGATATCCAGCTTGAGTGGAAACAATTCAGTATGGGAGAAATATAGAACCTCGTTCATAGATCTTCGTAATTGTTGGACAATACATATGTGCAGTGAGCAAGTGCTTTAAAGATGTTTCACCAGGTGGTATAAGGAAGGGTATAGTCCGGCAGTTAGAGTGGCCCTTTTACGAAATGGCCGTTTTCTTCCAGCCATTTTCAAAATGTGTCTGAAACAGATTGCTCTTGCCTGGCTGAGAACCAAGTGAGTAAGATTTAAATTCAGTTTCTACTTTTATTGAATTTCTAAAAACCAATTCTTAGAATGTAAAGTTTACTCACCAAGGACCAGATCCTCACTTAATAGGGTAACACAAAGTGCGTAAGAGGGCTCTATGGACTGGAGGGCGCATGCCCTAAGTTCTGTATGATGGCTTTTAAGTAAAAAAGGGCTGTTTCCCCCTCTGCCCGTAAAGGTGTGCAGGGGGAAGCTTTCAATTTTAGTGTGGGATGGGAATCCCACTCATGAGCGGCTTAGCGGTAAGACGGGCTGATCCATAAGTGCGACTTAAGGCTGCATAAGACACTATCCGGACCAAGAGAGTTCACTCCCTTCTCTCGTGCAGATTTAAACACCCCCGTGCATACGGAAAAACGTTAGTAATTCCTCAAACTATATTCATTTTCTGAATATCACTGCTTATGTTTTTGAAGGTCTTTTGCAGACCAGGCATTATGGAAAGGAGGAGGACCACAATCAATTCTTATAAGTTATAAGATTTGGCATAGACACTGGAAACAAAATATTCCAAAGAGAAAGAAGGAACTGTTCCACAGAATTGTAGAAGAAAATGTTTAAAATATTTATTTATAAGTCAGGGCGATCCTTCTTCCTTGTTTCAAAAGGCATATCAAGAGGCATTACAAAGAAACAGAAAATATTTACTGAATAATAACAGACAAAATCCTAAATATATTGGGCTGGAAGGAGAACTTATCTTGTCACTCAGTTCCATTCTTTTGCAGAAAATATAAAAAGAATAATTGTGAGAGATTTAGTATATGGAATCCCTTCTGGGAAAGGTAAGCAGTGGAGTACCCCAGGGTTCTGTACTTGGACCAGTGCTATTTAATATCTTTATAGGTGATATTGCCTGTAATATAGAGGGGAAAATATGCCTCTTTGCAGATGACACAAAGATATATAACAGGGTAAACACGCCGGGGGGTACACAAAATAAGGGATGATCTAGGTAGATTGGAGAAATGGTCAAGAGTGTGGCAACTGCAGTGTAATGGCAAAAACTTGGGAACAAAAACCCAAAAGCTCAATATATCATTAATGGCACTACATTAGAAACTAGAAAGGGATCTAGGATTCATTATTTCATGTGACTTACAAGCAATGTAACAAAGCAATGAGAAAGGCAAGTCAGATGCTTGCTTGCAGAGGGAGAATAATTAGTAATTAGTAGCAGAAAGAGAGAAGTAGTGATGCCCCTTTATAAATTGTTGATACGACCTCACCTAGAATACAGTGTTCAGTTCTATCTCCTGAAAGACAAATACATTTCAGAACTGTGCAAAGAGCAGCAACTAAAATGGTCCAAGGCCTGTGTCATAAAACATTCCAAGAAAGACTAGAGGAACTAAACATGTATAGCTTGGAACAGAGAAGGTAGAGGGGGATATGATAGCAGCTTTCAAATATATCAAGGGCTGTGACTGGCAAGAGGAGGGTAGTATTTTTCAAAGGAAGAGGTATAATAGAACATGAGGGCATGAATATAAACTGGAGGGAGGTAGATTCAGAGAAAATGTTTGAAAAATATATTTCACTGAAAGGGTGATAAGTGGAATAGCCTCCCATCTGAGGTGGTTGAAACCAACACAGTAGAAAAGTTTAACCATGCTTGAGATAAATATAAGGATATCCTAAAGCAGTGCTCCGCAACTGGTGTGCCGTGGCACACCTGTGTGCCGGAGCAAGTTCCTGAGTGTGCCACAGGCCGGCCATCTCACCGACTATCTCGGCCCGCTATGATTAAAAAAAAACAAAAAACAAAACTTACCATCTGGCGCAGGCTGCACCCGGCTTCCTCCTTCCCCTCACGTCTCCTTCTTACTGCGTGTCGGCTGAGTGTGACATCATCACGCCGGCATGCATAGTGAGGAGCGAGTGGAGAGGAGCTCCGTGGGAGCCAGCAAAAAGAACAGAACGCAGAATACAGAAGATAAAGAGCAGCAAATAAAAAGTAAGTAAAGGAGCAGAGGGGGCAATGTGTGTATAATAAGGGGGCACAGTGTGTGTGTGTATGACGAAGGGGGCACAGTGTGTGTGTATGTATGATAAAAGGGGCACAGAGTGTGTGTGTGTGTGTATGATGAAGGGGTATATGTGTGTGTGTATGATGAAGGGGCACAGTGTGTGTGTGTGTGTGTGTATGTATGTATGTATGTATGATGAAGGTAGCACAGTGTGTGTGTATGAGGAAGGGGGCACAGTATGTGTATGAAGAAGGGGCAACAGTTGAAGGGGGCACAGTGTGATAATTATGGGGGTTGATAAAAACCTGTAGTTAAAAGTTAATATTAGTCATAGTTAAAAACTAACAGTTCATTTTAGTTATAAGAAAAAAAACGTTATTAGCTGTGATGTTAAATTTATCAAATAAAAAATAACAATTAAATGTAATTTTTGTGCACACACTTTGTAATTCCTGCTTTTTTGCATATTTTTTTCCTGCTGTTTTGTATATTTTCGCTTTTGGTGTGCCGCGGAATTCTGGGAAGGACTTAGGTGTGCCAAGATTGAAAAAAGGTTGAGGAGCACTGTCCTAAAGCTTAAACTGAATTGAGGGTAAAATAGGGTCTATGGTCAATATAGTTTTAATAATCAACTAGGCAGACTGGATGGGCCATGTGGCTCTTATCTGCCATCACTTTGTATGTTTCTAATCATTATGAAAAATTCAAAAAAATTTACAATTGTGATCCTGTATTGAAGAAAAGTGGTAAAGCAAAATCAAAGGTGATTTTTAGACAGGCACTTCTTTTTTTGTGAGAAGTCACCTTAGGAAGAAAATAAATCTATTATGGTTAATACATCCTGGCTCTGTCATTTATCTCCTCTCATTGTTGAGGGAGGGTGGTAGATTCAAAGGAAATGTGCGGAAAAATTACTTCACTGAAAGGGTGATAGATAAATGGAATATTCTACCATCTGAGGTGGTTGAGGCCAATACAGTAGAACAATTTAAACATGCTTGGGATAAATATAATGGTATCCTAAATTGTAAACCAAATTGAGGGTAAATAGGGTCTAGGGTCAGTATAGTTTTCAATAAACAAATGGGCAGACTAGATGGGCCATGTGGCTCTTATCTGCCGTCACTTTCTATGTTTCTATGAGGGGGCCACATTAATTGTATAGCTATCAAATGTATTGAATCCATAAAAACAACAGCAAGAGAAGGTTATATGTTCCCTCTTCTATGTAAGAGGGAATCCTATTTGATCATCAGACTTAATACACCAATTCCCAACAGTCAATTCCATAGAATTGGGTTAATAATAATAAAAAAATTATAATTTGGGGGTGAGCTGACTAATTCCTCCTTCCCTTTTCTTTGTATTTCTTGAGTGTGAGCCTTTATTAATACACACACATATTCATACAGGTGAAACTCGAAAAATTATTATATCGTTCAAGTATAAGTTCATTTATTTCAGTAATTTAACTTAAAAGGTGAAACTAATATATTATATAGACTCATTACATGCAAAGTGAGATATTTCAAGCATTTATTTGTATTACATTTTTTTTATTAAACTTTTTTATTATACACATTGCACAACAACATACATTTCTTTGGGTAAAGTACAATTATTATGCCAATAATACATAACAAGATCTTTCTTTTTAAACCCTTTGAAGGCAGCCGGATAACAAATGTGAGATATTTAAATAACTAACAGTTCGAACATACACAAAAGAATAATTTCAATGACATTGGTTTAATTACCATTATATCCGTCGTAGCCCCCCCCCCCTCCACCACCAAACAGATCTCAAATGCTTTATTTCGGGAATAGAGTAACAATCTAAGACCAATATATCTTAAATATGCTTTAAACCTTCCAAGTCTAATCCCAAATCTCAATCAGCTATGACAATAGGAGGATCTCCCATGACCTCTCTAGTTAAATACCATTCTGTGTGTTGCAAACAGTTACGGAGCTGTCTTTTAACTTGCATAGGAAGTGTGTCGATGTAACCTTCCCAAACTTCAAAGAATCCCTCAACCTTGTTAGAGCTATTGAGAACTGTTTCAATCCAGTCCATACGGAACACGTATGCTAGTTTATCTAAAAATAATGAAAACGGGGGCGCTGATGTATCCAGCCATCTTTGCAAAATGGTTTTGCAGGCTGCAGCACTTACTGCCAATAAAGTTTGCTTAGTCCCATGGAGATTTTCTGATTTGAAGGTAAAATCCCCAAAGTTGCCCACTCTGCTGATAGAGGGAGGTTACTTACCAAGCAGTGCTCAAAAAACCACTTGATCCTAAGCCAAAAGGGCTTCAA
The DNA here is from genome assembly GCA_011038615.1 of Limnodynastes dumerilii. Taxonomy (NCBI): domain Eukaryota; kingdom Metazoa; phylum Chordata; class Amphibia; order Anura; family Limnodynastidae; genus Limnodynastes; species Limnodynastes dumerilii. Next base: position 49,462 of record WWET01004669.1, on the reverse strand, counting down.
AATAGGACATTCCCATAAGCAATGGTGCAAATCCACACCTGGTTTCTGACAGCGTAGGTACTGATCCGATGTGAACAGACCCATTCTAAATCTTTTAATAGGTGTGAGGTATGTTGCATGAAACACATTAAAAAACAGCTACGTGGGGGGGCGTGGCCTGAAGCTAGTGGAGAGCGGACGCATGGTGGCTTAGCTCCCTCTAGTTCGTGTACAATTTATGCCCAGGGCGACTGAATTGTGCTCCCTTTGCATACCGGATCGCCTGGAGACCTTTGCACAGTGCCCTGGCACGGGGAGCCCGTTCCCGTTCCGCGGGACTCCCTGTTTACCTGCGCATTTGGAAGAGTGCGGCCTGCCCGCGGCCTGGCTGCCCGCCCTTTGTGCCTCTTCATTGTGGTGCCTGGCTCTTCCCCTGATCCCTGCAGCTGCCAGCCTCACGTTGGGACCATCGCACCGCGACCTGCCTTAGCTGTCGGTGCTTCTTGTCACGTGACCGTCGCGGGTACCGTCGCCTGCTTGCTCCGGGCCCTGGGACGGCTCTGAAAACAAGAGGGCCCCTGGGCCTTGTATATTGGAGGTTTTGCCTGCCGTTTGCCTGCCTGACAGTGGTGGGAGAGCACCACTGCAGCAACACAGGTGCCTAACCCTGCACAGTCCCCTTGCACAGTCCCACTGCACAGTCCCACTCCGTTGAAGCTGCACACCTGCACTGTTGTTCCTTTGCCTGAACCCCCCCCCGCTTGGCTAACAGTCCAGGGACCCCTCAGTCTGTAAAGCTACAAGTGTAGCAGCCCAGTCAAGACTTTTTGCTGCTGGACATAGTATCATCAGCCCATAGTTGATCTGAGCTGCTGTCACATCCCCCAGCCCTAGGGGCCACACTCATTCAAGACTCTCATTACCTTGAGCCCTATATATAATAATATACATTAATCCTTTACAGTACCCTCCTACGGAGAATTATACTGTCACTTGCCTACTCCCTGCTATTACCTGGGCCTCCAAGGGCATACTGCTGGCCTTTCCTCCCTGGCACCCCTGAAGTTTTAGGGTTGGAACAGTTACTAACTGTTATGTCTACCTACTCCAGAATGTGAACATACCACCCCTCCACCCCAGACCATTCGCACAGGACTGTAACCTGATCTCTACTTACCTTCTATTTAGCCGTTAATAATATTGACAGCCTCGAACGTCATAGCTTTGTATAACCTCTTGGAATTGACGGGCCTCTTTCAATATGCCCCCAAAGAAGCAGAGACTCACTACCCTGGCCCCTCCACTAAAATTCCGACCGCGGAAAGCTGGCACGGACACCTCCCTACCACCCCAGGGGAGTCCGGCTCCTTCTTCTCCATCCGCTACACAAAGCACCTCCTCAGCTCCCACGATGGACCTTAATGCAGATTTTAATCCCTCCTCGGACGCACCGGTTACTATACGTACCTTGCACCAGCTATTTACCACCCTCCGGGAGGACTTCTTTGCAGACTTTAAGGCATCTCTCTCTGAACTGCATCGCGACATCTCGGAGTTGGGATCACGCACTGATCACCTGGAGACTAAAATGGAGGAGGTCGTGGCATCTCATAACTCCTTGATCTCAGCTCAGGAGGGTATTCAGGCGGAAGTGTCGCAGATTTGGGACAAGATAGCAGATCTCGAAGATCGGTCACGCCGCAATAATATTAAAATCAGAGGGATACCGGAATCTGTCGGCAATTCAGAATTGGAAACTTATGCTCAAGCATTATTCCGTAAACTTGTCCCAGACATTGCAGACAGAGACCTGATTATTGACCGTATACATCGCCTTCCCAAGCCGCGATCAGCCCCCTCAGCCGCTCCGAAAGATACGCTACTACGGGTGCACTTTTTTCCAACTAAAGAACGCATATTACGAGCGGCCCGGCAACCAGAGAGCTCAGAGATTCTCAGAGGCCTCCAGCTCTTCCAGGACCTCTCGATGGCTACGGTGAATCGACGAAGAGCTTTTGGCTCCATCACAGCAGCCCTCCGCGACAGCTCGATTCCTTATCGTTGGGGCTTCCCGGTGAAACTCCTCATTCAACGTGATCGCCAAACCCACACGGTGACTTCACCTGACGCTGGCATCAAGCTCCTGGAAGAATGGCAGATTCCTGTCCGAGATACCAGTCCGAGACGCAATTCGCGCTTACCGGCGGACTGGTCCCAAGCGCATGGCTGACGCCCGCCGCATTGATTCGTGAGATTGCTGGTCACCTTGTTTCCTTTTTCTTTTCATTGTGTTGAATTATCTATCTTTAGTCCCTGCTCAGATTCACATGTACAGTTACTGGGACCTATGTTTATTAATAGTTACTCCTCCTATTGATTGTGGTCAAATAGCGCCTTCCGAAGGCTGGGACAGTCCAACCTATAGATTTATATGCATAGACTTTTCTAAGTATAGTTAAGTTTTTAACTAGTTTATCTCACCATACTTTCACTACAACTTACGTCCGTGTGTATTTCTAATGATAGATATCTCTTAATGTTCCATTTAGTGTTTTACACTGTATTACTATGGTTCAGGTTACATGTTTTGATTATATGTTCACTTTTTGAGGTCTGGGGTGGACCATCCAGGCCACCTTCCCCCCCACACTTTACACATGTCGTCGCACTCCTCCCCTGGTGACGACTACTTTGGCCCGATATACTGGGCTCATTTGGTTTTGCTCCTTTCCCTCTCCTCCTCCCTTAGGTCCTCCCTTCTCCCCACGCATGCCCGCGGAACATCATCAACTACAGGGAACAACGCAACCTTTTTACTAATGACGTCCTACCCGTTGCACAGACATTATGACTTAGCTATAACTCGCCTTTGTGCATTGGGTAATTTACTGACCAGACTTATATCACATCAATTCAAACCTCTACCCAACCATGATTAAGTTTCTCACCATTAATGCCAAAGGTCTTAACTCCCCTAACAAGAGACGTCTAGCTCTGACTTATTTCCATCGCTATAGGGCTGGTATCGTGGCGGTTCAGGAAACACACTTCTCTACTCAGGCCCCGCCAAAGTTTGGCGATCACCGCTATCCTACTTGCTACACTGCTAACGGCCCCTTTAAAAAACACGGTGTAGCTATATTAATTCATAATAACTTGGAATTTAAACTTAGCTCTAAGTTAGAAGATAAAAATGGCAGGTTTCTGGTCCTTGTAGGTATCTTAGAAGATACTCCTGTCACCCTAGTCTCTGCTTATGCCCCAAATACCCGCCAGGTCCCCTTTCTTCGTAAACTTTGCATTGAAATGTCTAAAATTCGTAAGGGCTGCCTTGTTGTGATGGGGGATTTTAATCTAGCCCCCAACCC
>WWET01004669.1:24013-41877 GCA_011038615.1 Limnodynastes dumerilii | reverse complement strand
TAAAAAAAAAAAAAAAAAAAAAACAGCTACGTGTACATACTGAAAGGCATTCACTTACAGGAACGTACAAATGTTTTCAGCAAATCGGAACATGAGAGATCAGGAAACATTTTTATCCAGTACATTAAGCCAGATAAAGATTTAGTGTGATTGATTGGTTCCCTGAGGAAGTTGTAGTAACTTGAAACAGTTCTTGATTTTGACGGCTTAAGTAACAAGAGCCTATCCAGGTCATTATTCCACTCGGCAGCTGAGCAGCCGGAAATCACCAGTTTAGTATAATGAGTTGCGGGAAGAAACCCCATCTGAGTTAAATTCAAATCTCTGTTACTGTTAGACATTTCTTCAAACGTTAGCACTCTACACTCAGGATTTTTTAATAAATGATGAACAGGTGTTATACCCTTGCCTGACCAACGGTCAAAGGGGAAAGAGGCCCTGCCTGACTGGAACTGGGGATTGCCTAGGAAAGGTAAATGAATTTATTCCGGAGAGCCCCCATTTTTTCCCCAGCATCATGCACAGCAAGTATAAGAAAACACTCCCACGACTGTACAGATAGTATACTTAGACACAACATGAGAAAAGTCCAAGGACGGGACCTCCGGTGCACACGGACAGGACCCGACACGGCTTTACACAGACCGACACGTGTTTCGCCTCTTGGGAGGCTTTTTTGAAAAAAGCCTCCCAAGCTTTCTCATCACCACTTTAGTTTAGTCTAGCCTCCCAGCTGTTCTCCTATTACTCATGTAGCAATTTGCTATGTATCGACTGTAATCCAATATATTGTTTAATAGATATGACACTCATGTTTTATATATTTTTCAAGGGCTGGTTATATGTTACTATGTTGTCTCTTATGTCTAAGATATACTGTTACAATATGTCTTTTTAAGACCAATGTCTAAATGTGATTTAATTAAAGATTAATATTTTTTAACTCTTTAACAGTTTACTGGGTCTACTACTTTATCTAAGGTGTTTTTTGCGCTAGAAACAACCAAAGCCTGATCTATAAGACATTGTTCTTTGGATGTTTAGATCATTTGTGTCTGGCTACGTTTTCTTTTTTCTCATTTTTTAAAATTGAATTAAATTTAGAGCGTTTATCTTGCCAAAAGAATTTTCTAAAAAGGTCGTTTATTTTCTTGATATCAGCCCCAGTAAGTAAATATGGAAGGACCTGGAGGAGGTACAGGAGTCTTGGAAATTACACCAACTTGATCAAGCTTGCTCTGCCAGTGAAAGAAAGGGGTAAACCCTTCCAGCCCCCCAGCTCCTTTTCCATCAATTCAATGCTTGCTGTAATATTTAACCGATAGATCTTCTAGTAAAATACCCAAATATTTAAAATGGTCCGTGACCCAGGTGATTGGTATATTCCTACCCCAAGTTGGTGTCGTCACTCCTGCTTTTAAGTATAAGGCCTTAGATTTATCAAAATTGACTGTGAAGCCTGATACAGTGCCAAACAACTTGATCTTACGCAGCAGAGTGGGTTAGGATGTCTTTAGGATTTGATAAATAGATTAGAATATCATCAGCAAATGCATAGAGTTTGACCTCTCTGTTACCCACTTTGATTCCCTTAAACTCTTGTAAGGTTCTTAATAAAGGATCTATGGCAATATCAAAAAGAAGGGGTGACAGGGGGCATCCCTGCCTAGTGCCCCTATGCATAAAGATTTTTTCACTTCTCATGCCATTTATAATTAAATGGGTAAATGGAGCAGTATAAAATTCACTGATAAGATTAAGATAATCTCCCCCTATACCTCTTGCTAGCAAAACCCGGAACATATGGGGCCATAAAACCGTGTCGAACGCCTTGTTAGTTACAAGGCTTAACAAGGCATTGTTAGATGGTTTTTAAATTAGAGGCCACAACAGACCGAATGGCGACCCCTAACGAATCCTAATTGATGAGATGTTACCAGATGAGGCATCAACACCTGAAGTCTTTCTGTCATTATGGATGCTAACAATTTAAAATCCGTGTTGACAAGGGTGATAGGCCTGTAAGAGGATATTAGTTGTGGGTCTCTATCTGGTTTTGGGATCAGGACGGTGTTGGCCTCATTGAAACTTTGATAACCCCTGTGAATTGATCTATATAAATCCAGCAGCACTGGAGTAACATGAAGTTGTAAAATTTTGTAATAGTCAGGAGTAAAGCCATCCTGGCCTGGGGCTTTACCTAATTTTAGTTTTTTGAAAGCCTTAGTAAGTTTCTCTTCACTAATATCCCTATTTAGAAAGTCTATTTGGTCCGTGTCTAATTTGGCAAGTGGGCTTTAGCTATTAAATGGGCGTGCATTGCAGAGTCAAAGGGTTGGGTATTATAGAGCTCTTTATAATATTTTTTAAAGTTTAAAGTTTGCGTTCCTGGACCTTTTGGAGCGTACTAGAGATGCCAGCAGCTTCCCCGGTTTGTTGTCCCATCTATAGACTTTTTGCGTTTTGTAATCTAGAGAACGTTGTGCGTGCATGGTTAGAAAATCTTCTAATACTTCTCTGGTTTGTTTGTATTCCCTAATAGTATCATTGTTGGGATTGTCAACAAACCTCTGAAAAGACTCACTAACATTAGTTCTTAAAAGATTCACTTTAACCTTCATTTCCTTCTGCTGTCGACCGACATACCCAATGATGTGACCGCGGAGAACCGCTTTAGAGGCACTCCAGAACAAAACCGTATCCTCAATATGATAGTATCATCTACGTACTCCAACCATTTACCGGTCAGAAATCGTCGGAACTCTTCGGAATTAGTTAGATGATAAGGAAAGCGCCAGTTGTACCCCACTGTAACAGGCTTGGCGAAACATAGGATATCGGGGCATGGTCGGACACCTCTATATTATGAATATCCGAGGAAGCACACTGAGTAATCAAAGAATTCGATATAAAGAAGTAATCGATGCGGGATACCGATCTATGAACTGCCGAATTAAATGTGAAGGACCTATCTGAGGGGTTCATTAGGCGCCATGGGTCAGCTAATGATAAAGAATTTTTTTATGTTTGTAATGATCTCCAGCTACTGCCATCTCTCATTGCCACCGGGGGACTACTATCCAATGAAAAGTCTTCCACTATATTGAAATCTCCCCCCATTATGTACCCATTTGTTCTGCTGGACAAAATTTGGAATAAAAAAAAAAAAAGTTAAAAAAGGAGTATGAGGACGAGTTTGGGGCGTAGACATTACTCAAGGTATATTTTACAGATTGTATTTCAATATCAACTATGATAAACCACCCTTCTGGGTCTACTATGACGTCCCCTTTCACATAGTGAAGATGTTTCCCAAATATTATCGCCACCCCTCTGGATTTATTACGATAGGTAGCAGAGATACACTCCCCAATCCAGCTATCCTTTAACCCCGACGTTTCCCCATTCTTCCAGTGCGTTTCTTGTAAAAAAAAAAAAAATGATATTTGGTGTTAGAGATTTAAGAGAGAATTAAGCCCACCCACGTTCCAGGATGTTATATTGAAGTCACCCACTGCTCTCTGACCGTATACACTGTCATTCATACTAGGATTAGCCATTCCCACTCAGGATTGGATATGTTACTTTTAGTCTGCTGCGACATTCCACCACACCCACCAAACCGTGAGCAAGCGTGTAGGGTCACAAACTGTTCCACACCAATTAGATCCCTAGACAGAGAACTGAGGGGCACCACGACTGACACAAATATGTAATGCAGCAGTACAATGTGTAAACCACTTATTTTCAATTTTAGCCTTAACCAAAACAACATATAGGAGAGGACAGGTGTTCTTCACCCGCCTCCCCAGGGTAGAAGAGACTGCGAGGCCAACACCCCCCAGAACCACTCCCACCCAGACAAACATGACTGGATTCCACAACAAACAGGAAAACAGCCTTCTGAACATTAGTACAAATTGTCACTAGAAGTACAAAAATTTATTGGGCTACCGCCCTGAGAACAAAAGGGACTCACAACCCATAAGTATAAAAAAAAAAAAAAAAAAAAAAAAAAGGATTGTTAGTTCACCTCATTATCTACTTGTCGATCTGGCAAACGCGGTGGGTCCCTCCCCTGAATGTCGTAAGGCAGTCTGCGGGTCAGTAAAGTAGATTCCTTGGCCATTCTCTAAAATTCTTAGCTTGGCGGGGTATAAGAGTGCGAACCTTATGTTCTTATCCACCAACATTTTACACATTAGAAAAGTTTTTGAGAGACTATTTGGGAGAAATCCTGAAAAATTTAAATACGATTGTTTTACACCAAAAGGTTTTGGGCTGTGCGATACGCTACTAAGATTGCCTCTTTGACCCCGTAATCCATGAATTTAGCAATCACTGGTCTGATGTTATTATTGCCCCTCGGCCTCTCAGGACCCAGTCTATCAGCACGTTCAATCTGAACCTGGGTCACATCCGCCCCATTTCCTAGATCAGTAGGAACAAGCGAACTCAAGAACTGTATTAATTTTTGGCCCTGGACACTTTCCGGAATGCCAATGAATCCCAAGTTATTTCTCCTATGACGATTTTAGAGATTGTCAGTTTTGTCTGAGTGTGATTTAATTGTCGCTGCGTGACTCCACAAAATTTTGTACGTTGACATTGCGATCTTCTGAATCACTCACCCTTTCCTCCAGCACATTAATTCTGGAAGAATTAGATAAAATTTTTGTTAATGCTGCATCAAAAGTTGATTGCATACGTTCAAATTTAATGTCAATCTGCGGGAGAATAACTTTAGAGATTTCATTGGCTATGGTTAACAGTGATTCCTGTGAAAGCGGAGAATTTGCAGGATTACTGGTTTTAGGTTGGGATTCGCCATCCGAGGACGGCGATGGTGAGGAAGGGGGGGGGTCTTATTACCCGCGTGTCTGTGCTTACCCATTTTAGCCGGGGAAGCCTGTATTTGTTTACACGGTCTGGATCTATCTAGAAATGTATTCATAACACTGAGGTAAACAAATAGTAATGAATGGTTGTGCATCACAATATAAAAATTACATTTAGCAGGTCATGTAGGTCCCAGACAAGATAACCCTAACCAGTTGAAATTACATGCTTATTATAGTGACGGCTGTATGCCTACAAACTGTCAAATAACAATTATAACAAGGTATTAGAAAGATGTATAAGCGGGTCACTAAAGTTTCATAACATGAAATATCAGTAGATTATAAAGGATGAAGAGGAGAAAAAGTCCAGGAAAGCTGTTCTCCCAGAGGGGGGTAATTTCCACAGGCTACTAACTGAATGAGAGAAACCCGCTGTATTTATTGCTTATGTCAAATAGAGACAAAGTACCTAGGATAAAGGCCGACTGTGCCCAACCCAAGCCGCCACCAATCTGCACATGAGCTTAAAGGCTTTATGGCACAATGTAAAACAGGTCCCACATTCCACGCTGCTGAGATACTGGAATAGCTCCTCCGCTACACGCGTCGGGAACACCCTAGGCTACCTTGCACAATAAGTCCAGTGTCACACATCTGTAGCTATTCTTCAGCCTTGTAGCCCTTTATTTGTAATGAAGAAAGGTGCTCCTTGTGGTGGATAATGTGGCAAGATGGTGTATCTTGCTTAGTCAGCAGGGCTATTAAAATTGTGTCTCAGCTTGGTGTCTTTGGCGGGAAAACAGTCACCCTGCAGCAATAGAGGTGGTCTCTCCTCGCCCAGATAATCGCCGGACCCAGAGCCTCACCTCCACCCGTCAATATCTGGGCTTCAGCGATGCAGTGTCTGGTCCAGCTCCCACGCCACGGGCCTACGTCTAGGCAAGACTCCGGGGAATGGTGTGCCCCGCCGTCCTATTCCGCCCAGACCAGGTAAGAGTGAGCTCCGGACACTCCAAACCCTGGCTGGGTAACTTGGTGGAGTTTTAATCCGCAAACTTTGGAATTTGGGCACAAACGGGGCTGCAGGACGGAGCTCGATTAAAATGCGGCCATCCTGGATGAACTGCCCACCGGAAGTCTCATTTGTATTAATTTTGATGATTATGGTTTACAGATTATAAGAACCCCAAGAGCTAAATTTCACAAAATTTTAAATATGATATGAAATAATAAAAAAAAAAAATTAAGTTTTTAAATACAGAAATGTCAGCCCTCTGAAAAGTATAATCATGCATTTAAACTAGTTTAAATAATAAGTTGTAGACATTAGCTCAGACAGCCCCCATGTGAACGCCAACGCGCGTTTCACTCTGAAAGCGAGCTGGCAGAAGGTGGATCTCAAACAGCTGATCTCTGATCACTCAGTGGGAGGTAAGTTTAACACGCTGACGCGTTTTGTTCCGCCCCCTGAACTTTTTCAAAGCGTAGGGACGACCAGTACTCAAGGCGTCCTTTAAATATAATGTTCACAAGTGTTCTTAATTAGGTTAAACAGAATTAGGATCATGAGTACTGGACAATGGTACAAAACCCCTCAAAGATTGCTGAGTAGATATAATTATGTAACTGGTAATAAAATACTAAGTACAAAAATATATATTCACATACATTATTGGATAAGTTATTTTCAACTTATTCACTTGGTTGCCGGCCGCTAGGTGGAAGTCAACATAAATTAACTACATGGAAAATAATAACTAAATTAAGAAAGACAAAATGCTGCACTCAAAAATATTGAGAGTCCTTAGTTAAATAAGAGTAATGTAATGAGTTCAATACAAAATAGAGTAACAGTGGGACAAGGTACAAAAAATAAAGGTTATATCATCTATTCAAAAGGTAAGATAGCCTGTACGTTAAACCCACTGGTGCCACCCTCTCCTTTAATATATAGATTAGAGACCGAAAAAGAAAAAGACGAGGATTGGAGGGTGCACTAGCACTCAAAAATTACAATGGAAATTGAATATAAAATATATAAATTTAATTCTTTTTATTTAAAAGTTAAAGTTGAGACTTATTTCCAATGTAAATGATAATTGTTATGAAGTATTATAAGCTGTCTAAGAGTAATAACTCTATGTATGGTAACCTCATTGGCTACCCTGCCAGTTACAATTAATACTTACCTTAGACATTGCCCCCACTTGATTTTATTTTTCACACATTGTCTTGTGTCTCACCTATTATATGTAGTTTTATATTTCACTGGCATCCGCTGCCGTTGTGTTTATCATTATCCTTAGTTTAATACTTAGCATAATAAATATTATCTACATTGGAAATAAGTCTCAACTCTAATTTTTAAAATAAAAAGAATACAATTTATATATTTTATATTCAATTTCCATTGCAATTTTGGAGTGTTAGTGCACCCTCCAATCCTCGTCTTTTTCTTCTCTGGTCTTTAATCCCGATCCCATTGCTGCAAGAAGCAAGCTTCCAAAGTTCTCATATAGGCTTTTGCCCACAACACTGCCTCTATGGAGGCCGACATCAGACCCAGTAAATGCATGCAGTCCTCTACAGAGACTGGTTTCAGGAGAGAAAAAAGAAACAGTAGTAATCTAAAGCTACACTGAAAGATCCACTCACCCAGACCTTTTGGTCTGTGACCGATTTTCTTACATGTTAATACACAGAGGGAGACACCAAACTAGCAGATTCCATACAGCGTAGAGTATACACACTGGGCTTACCGCTGATCTTGTTTAAACACTGCCTATGAACCAGGGAGACAGAGGGGAAACATCCGGAGACCAAAGCCCGCAGAAATAATGGGCTACGCCAAAATTGCCGCTTCCATGCGGCTTCTACCCCTTGCGGCCGGAAGTGGTAACGTCACTTTCTTTGCGACCGCATAAGATCAGACTACTCCGCTGCGCCGATCTATGGAGAAACGCTGCTAAGAGACATGAGGGCCGGTCACGCCACCCGTTTCCCCACTGCTGAGCACCGCAGACGGACAAACACATCAGGAGCTGAGCCTGGAAAAGCGGCATTGGCCGCGGGTGAGAAGCTAAGGTAGGATAAAACAAAAACAACAAATGACTGGCTCCTATCCACGCAGGAAAAGAAAAAGACACAGGACACAGGAGGTAGAGTCTATTTATGTGTCAGGAGGGTCTTTTTCTTTTCCTGGATTGGCTCCCGCCACGTGGATATTACCCAGGGTACTATGCTGCCATCGATGATAAGGAAATATCGTTTCAACAGATATCTTACCAGTGTGTACTGTCCAAAGATGCTCAAAACGTTATTTGAAAGTCTGATGTTTTGATTTAATATGCCAGATCAAAAATATATTTAGCTTTTTTTTTTTGCAAGTGTGTACTGCATTTATTATGAGATCATTGGACAGTACACACTGGTAAGAGATATGGTGAAATAGTATTTTGATTTGAAAGATTAGCTGCTGAAAAGCCCCAGCGTGTACCCTTGTTAAATGCATGTTGCTGACATCGGAGCTTTACACATTTTCCTATCTGATGAAACCACATTTGGAGAAATACATTTGGAGTCTGACTTGTAGGTAAAAAAAATTTTTTAGCACAAGACTTTGCTTTATACTACTTGCTCTCTAGTCTATTATTATACACATGTGCAGGAAACAAGCCATCACAAAAAGCACATACTGCGTCTCCCGGCCTGAAGAAAATCAGATTGACAAAATACAGTCAGCTGATAACTAATTTTTAGCTGTTTGTATTTCGAAAAGCTACCCAATTAGAAGTTTTTCATAATTAATTGGTAAGTATGCAGAATTTATTTTTCAGCAACTTACCCATTCACTGCCTTTACAAAACACAACCCACTACACCACACAAGGTTAGTGGAGGGGAGTCTTAGGGTCAGGCTGTGGGGAAGGGAGTTTTAGGGTAATGGAAGGAAGGGGGTTAGGTTGAGGATAAGAATAAGGGTTGGAAAAATATTCGGTCACTGCTGCGAGAGCCTCCTGAGGATGTTCGATTGCTTTTCCTGTTATTGAGATTAACCACAAGTTTTAAAATTGTCTTTTTATTGCATGTTTTATTGTTATTTGAGTTTTTAAGAGATTGTTGATTAAAATTACATTTTAATATACACCAAGTGCATTACATTTCCATTGTTTTTGTTTACTTTTGGGATTTGTCATCCCTGGAAATAGCAGCTGGAGTTAAGCATTAAGCATTTTGGGCTATGAGAGGTTTTGAGCGCAGAATACCAATATATATACCAATATTTTCTCATGCAAATTTTATTTGATATAACTTTTATACAAAAAAAATTCTGTAAAAGGCAACTAATTTCTCAACAGATGATATACACAGACACATTCTAATTTAATTAAGCCACTTGTGTACAAATGGCTGTCAGATTGGCAAAAGCCAGGATGCAAAAGAAAAAAAAACATACTTACTTAATAGTGCATGAATCAGTGGTGCCAAGATCTGTTAAAATACACAAATTAAGGATATATTTGGATATCTGCATTTTATCCTCAAATATAAATGGCAATGGAAACACAAACCATACATTATATATAAAAATAAAACCTTAAAAAGGACACAAAAGAAGTCATGTTTTATTGTAAATTCTTCACAATACTGCATGTATCTTTCAAGGTATCTATTATTTTATCAATGCAATAATAGGCAATAGGGGAAACAACCATGTTTTATATTTTTACTTCCTTACTATATTGTATATTGTAGTATGCATTAAAAATTATACGCACACAATTCATTTAAATGTTATCAGCAGCATATATTTACCATAGAAGTGGAGTGAACAAATATGTCTTAAAATGCTCAAGTGTTCTAAGAATTAACAGTAACTTATCAGCAATGAGTTACCAAATTTGTAGGTCTACTTAAACGACCTGAGGAGCAGGTCAACTGTCCAAAAATTCTGTATTTATTTTATTTATTAACAGGTTTTTATATAGTGCCATCAAATTACATAGGTCTTTAGAGTTTCATTTCCTATACCTACTCCTATGGCAGCACACGATGAGTTAATCTTCCATACCCAGAGTCCAACAGGAAAAAAAAAAGACCAGGGGGTATAAAGGTGTTACTTCCCCTTCCTTCCAATTCTTTCTTTCCTGTCGGAGTTCAGGTAGGGTAGGTTTTTTGTGTGGGGCTTACCCAATTCCCCCCACCAGCGCTTCAGCGGGGGAAGAGGCTGGTCTCAGCACAGCCCTGTAGGCCCACCCTTACATTCAAGGCATTGCCCCATGGCTATAGGAGCAGCCATTTTTGTGTAGCCCGTTTTTATCAGTTTGAAAACGGGAGCGATGTCATCAGGTAGCACAGGATGGATTTTTAATAGTATCCCTACTGTCAGAAGTCACGCTGGCAGTTAACTTCCCAGTTGCTCTTTGAGCATGGAGGAGAAAAGGCCACAAAAATCAGACAGACATTTTCATACATTTTTTTATTCATTTCTAGTTACATCAGAGACAAGTAAAGAAAGGACAGAGGTCAAGACCAAGCATAAAAAGCTACATGTGTCCCACTGTTCTATGTGTGATATGCCACTACCAGATAAATATATTGGAATGGTTTGCTCTGAACATAAAGCGAAGCAGCAGCAGCCTTCAAAGCAGATGCTGGAATTTGTGCAATCGATGAAATCAGCATTGGATGACACTTTTATGACCAAGGAGGATTTGTCAAAATTCAATGCTAAACTACCTAGAGCAGCCTTAAGTGATAAGTCCCAAAACTCAGAACCAGAGTTACTGTTATTATCTGATAAATCATTGTCAGATGAAGAATCTGTTCACTCTCACGCTAAAGCCTGCCTTAAATGTGGTGCGCGGATCAGCGGTCCGTACGAAAAAGGTCTCAAAAGGTGTCTAAATTATACTCGCTCTGTCAGGAGGAAGTTAAGAAATAGGAAAATACTCCACATGTGGATGCCACAATAGCAAGACTGTCCCGCAAGACCACATTACCATTAGAAAATGTCAACATCTTCTGTGATTCTATGGAGAAAAAATATGGAAGTCGGATTAAAAAAGCAACACTATTGCAGGGAGAGCCCTAAAACTGGCAAGAGTTGTACGTGGATGGTGCAATGATGGGCAGAACTTTTAAAATCCATTAAAGATATTTAACTAATCATTGAATTTGTGTGAAACGTCGATGGATTCTATCAGACTAGCAGCCAGATCAGGTGCGAATGCAATGGTTACAAAAAAGGCACTATGGCTAAAACCCTGGGCTGCGTTTGCCCATCGAAAAGTAAGCTTTTGGCCATTCCGTTTAAAGGGAATTTTCTATTTGGGAAAAGGCTGGATAAAATAATCTCCAAGTCATCTAGGGGTAAGTCACACTGGCTACCCCAGGATAAAAGTCAAAAGAAGAATTTTCCCAACAAAAACTTCAGGTCAGGTCACAACGAATTTAGAGATGCAAGATTGTACAGACCGGGATGAAAATTTAGAATAGGACAGTGGACGTCTTCACGGTTCAATTCTCGTTCCCAAAGGGGCAGAGATGTTCGGACAAACCTCAAACAGATGGCATAGCGTTGCCAGATTGCCCAATCCGGACACTGCAGCCAGGGGCAGGCTGTCCGGATTTTTCAGAGTGGGGCCATTCAACATCGAATGCTTGGGTAAAAGAAATCATCAGGCAAGAGTACAACATAGAAATATATATGTATATTAAGGTTTTCAGTACGTTTATAGTTTAATTGTTTCTTATTATGCCCACCCAGTGAGTGTAACTGCTTGGGTAAATACCCATCGTGTGCTGCCATAGGAGGAGGTATAGGAAACTACAGAAACTACAGATTAGTACCTGTTAACGTGGTTGACTTTACTCCTCCATGACGGCACACACTTCCTGCCACAGTAACTTTCTGTTTAACTGTGCTTATTCTGAGCTTAAGAAGCGCAAGATTCAGGCGGAAGGAGAAGAGACACCTTTATACCTCCTGGTCTTTCTTTCCTGTAGGACTCTGGGTTAGGAAGATTAACCCAACATATGCTTCCATGGAGTAAAGGAAACAAGGAAACTCTGGATTATTACATGGCAATCTTGTTTCCTGGACTCTTCCATGACAGCACAAACAAATTTGTTACTTCCCCCACTCCTTGGAGCTCCACAGGAAAAAAAAAAAAAGAAGACACTATACAAGACCACCCCATCCAGTATCTGGTGTCTTCTGGTATTACCAAGCTTCTACAACTGAATTCAAATGGTGAACAACGCCACACAAAACAGTCAAACCTGACTAAACAAAAAAAAGGGGAGAGGGGGTTCTATGTGCTGCCATGTAAGGAGTCCAAGAAACAAGATCACCAGGTAATAATCAAGTTTCCTGAGCCTCCCCATAGCAGCACAGAAACAATGGATCCTACCCAAGCAGTTAAAGCCACTGGGAGGGAAAAGACCTTGAGAACCTCTCACAATCTTGGCATCTGCAGATACCTGGATATTCAACCTAGTGTATGGTGAAGGTATGTAAGGAAGACCAACCTGCATATAGTTCTAAGACAATTTTTAGAGCCCTCACTAGGTCTTTTCACATTTAGGGAATGGAAATAATGAAGGTAAAACAATTTCTTGGTTTATATGGAATTCTGAAACAAAATTTGAGAGGCCTCATGTAGAGACATGCCCAAGGAATCACATCTAAAGTCGCAGCCATAAGGCCTAGTATCCTCATGAAGTCCCCTGATGTACTGTGTTCCTGTTCCATGAATTGTCTTATCTGTGAGATCAATTTGTTTCTTCTTTCTATAGAGAGTGAAACTGACTGCATTAGAGTATTTATCATTACCCCTAGATATTTTATTATCTGCGTGGGAAAAAGTTGACTTTTTGAATAATTTATGATCCATCAGTGATTTTCCAAGAAGAAAACCACCTTTGCTGTGTGACCCTCTGCTTTTGATCTTGACACTATCAAGATGTCGTCTAAGTAAGGCCATATTAAAATGCCTTGCCTTATAGCTGCCACTAGTGCAACCAACACTTTGGTAAACATCCATGGTAAGGTGGCAAGGCCAAAGTTGAGGGCTACAAACTGGAAATGACGGCCACACTAAATTTACTGACTGTTCTGGAGTATCCGGAATATGGAGGTAAGAGTCTCTTAGATCTATAGAGGTTAAAAACATATTTCATTGAATCACTGACAGAATGGATTTTAGGGACACCATTTTGAATTTCCTTATATTCAGATGTTTGTTGCATCCTCTGATATCTAACATTGTTCTGAAACCTCCAGAAATATTTTTGATATTGAATGTTCGAGAATACCCCTTAAATCTCTGGGCCCTGGGTACTTCTGAAGTAAGGATTCTATGCTTTCCCTGAGAGCTAGAAAAAGTTCCCTTACCCTCGGAATTCTTGAAGTCCTGAAACTCTGAACTGGAACTTGCGATTCAAATTCCAGATTGAAGACCATTCTTACAATAACTAAAATCCACCTGTCTGATGTGGTTATATTCTATACCTCTTGGAAAACTGAAAGTCTTCCCCCAACAGGAAGGACCTGTCCAGTCCCTGATAACCTGGCGTCAGGAAGAAAACTTTTTGAAGGAAGACGTGCCTTCCTTATTTTTCTGGCAATGAAAAAATTGTCTGGAGGTACCTTGTGTCTCTCTGAGATAACTCCTCCCACGTCTATAGGACCTAGCGTCTATATCCTGCAGAAGCAGAGTTAGGCTGCCTACCTGAAAATTGCCTTTTTTTGCTTTTTCCTATGGAAGCCAGGTTGGATTTACCCCTTAAAGATTTGGAAATAACCTTACCCAACGTGCTTCCTAACAGAAACTGAATAAGGACGAAAATCTTTTTTGATTGATCATCAGCTAGCCATGGTTTTAACCATAAGGCTCCCCTAGTTACCCCCACATTGGTGCTCACCCTCGCTGCAAGTATAACAGAATCTAGGGAAGCATCACAGAGAAATTCTGCTGTTAGTAAAATATTCTGCACTGATTTCAATAAATCTCCTCTTAATTCCTTCTAAAATATTTTAGAAGTTCAAGTTCCCACACCAAACTCTCAAGACTCTAGATGTGACAGCTGAGGCCATAGCAGGTCTAAAGGATGTCCCTATCAGAGTCTGTTCTTTTCTAAGGCCACCTTCAACTCGCGTCTATAGTGTCTACATAGTCTTGCCACTGCTGCGTCAACTTTGGGGGAGGTTCTTCCTATTTCTTATTAATGTCTTGAGGAAACATACATTTAGCTAATTTAGAAGGAGCAGATATATATTTTTTTTTTTTTATCGGGATGTTTCCATTCCTCCGCCACTAAGGACCTGATTCACACTTAAGAAAGTTCTAAAAATAAGAACCTAAAGTTACTCCTGAGCAAAACCATGTTGTTTTCAGGGAGAGTCAATTTAATTGTATTCTTTGCATGCAGGAATACATCTTTGAATAGCTTACTGAAAACAGATACTGACCAGCTTTACTATTACACTGTTATTTAGACTTGGGCTGGGAAATATCACCTCTCAACACTAGTACTGTTTGCAACAGATGAAATATAACTCCCCCTGCAATCAACATGGTTTAGCCCAGGAACCTAAAGTCACTCCTGGGCATGGTGATTGCAGGGGAGTCATATTTCATCTGTTGCAAACAGCACTAGTGTTGAAAAGTGATAATTTCCAGACCATGTCTAAATAACAGTGTAATACTAAAGCTGGTCAGTATCTATGTGCAGCAAGCTATTCGAAGATGTATTCCTGCATGCAAAGAATGCTATTAACTTGACTCCCCCAAAAAACAACATGATATTGCCCAGGCGTAACTTTAAGTTCTTATTTTTAGAACTTTCTTAAGTGTGAATCAGGTCCTAAATCTTTAAGAATTTGAGAGATTGGAAATTCTCTGTTCTTTTTCCTAGTTTCAGAAAATAAATCCTGAAGCTGCAAATCTTTTCTAGCTTCCTGGATATTCAATGATTTATGTATCAATTTCAATAAATTAGTCACTAAATCTGGACTTAAGGTGACAATAACCTTTGACTTAATGGAACCTTCATCTGAAGAAAGATTTTCGGAAATATCTCTAATGATTTCTGTTTCTGAATCGTCCGATTCATCACAAACCAAAGCTCTGCCCCTCTTGAGAGAGAACTTTTTAAAACAATCCTTTGTAACGAAAGTATCAGATAATGCGCCTTAAGGAGAGACACAAGATCTGACATCTGTGAAGTTTGCGGTTGTTGTGCTTTAGATATACATCCAGAGAATGCTGAACTTTGCGTTCCTTCCAGCAATTGTATATAAAAATACACACATCTAACAACGACCTTTTTAACCTTATGCCTAAACATCCATAAAAATTTTACTTGATTCGGATCAATAAGAAAAATAAAAAAGGGGCAAACTTATTAAACTGCACAGTCATGGAAAAAAAAAGGGATATTTTCCCTCAGAGCTTTACCGATTTTCTGGGCTGAGACCTCTTTTCCTCCATTCATCTTGGAGAAGTTTGCTTGCTACCACCGGACTTCTGCTACTACTGCCGGTAAAACAGCAAAGATGAGCACATGGGAGCTTTAAATGCGCCTTCTGCCGATGCGCCATGTTACTGTAAGCCAGTTTCCAAAGTATTAACCTGGGCTACACAAAGATGGCGGGGGTCAGGTGTTTCCTGCCACCACTGATGTAATTTCTGCCCAACCTTGAACGTGTCGGGGTGGGCATAGTACTGACGGTCCTTGCCAAAAGGCAGGTCCAGGCCTCCTTGCCCTACCTAGATCGCCAAGCAGAGGCAGAGAAAGCTTCTGAATACGGGAAGAAAGACTCCAAGAACCTCGGGTAAGCCATGCACTCCCTAAAGCTCCAAGCAGGGAAAAAAGAAGACACCAGGTACCGGTCTTATATAGGTCAGGTGTCTTTTTTTCTTGTGGAGCTCTAAGGAGGAGGGATTTAACCCATTGTTTCTGTGCTGCCATGGGGAGGATCAGGAAACCACATTAACAGGTACTAATCTGTAGTTTATTGTACAGTTGTACACTTGCAGCTGGTTAGTGTCTAAAGTGAGCCCCAACCACATAAAATTAGAATTGAATTTAACTTTGGCAATTCCCCTAATTATGGGCTGGATCCAGACTTCTTCACTTCGGGGCTGATTCAGAGAAGTACTTACACTTTTTTTTAGGCGCAAGTGTACAGCTCAGCTAAATCATTTTTTAAAAGTAAGGGGTGTTAATTACATTTTTTTTGCATGCAGGGAAAATACATTACTTTAACACATAGAACTAAAATACTTCACCTCATCATTTTAATTCTGGTTTTACAATTTAAATCTGCCTCTATTTACAATTCAACATGGTATTGCTCAGGTCTACACTTGCACCTAAAAACAGGTGTAAGCGCAACTCCGAATCAGCCCCTTCATCTCTCTGAGCGTAGCAGGATCCAATGCTGAATCCACAACTTTTATGTGACTTTTAAAGTCACATGCAAGTTTTTGCAGATTTGTAATCATCAATTTACCATTATGTTAAGATTGCATTAAGGCATGCATGGCGAACATGTGGCTCTCCAGCTGCAACTACAACTCCAAGCACGGTTTGTCAGGCATCAGCTATACTTAAGCAGTTAAAGCAAGCTGAGAACTGTAGTTTCACAACACCTGGGGAGCCACAGGTTGGCCAGACCTGTATTAAAGGGTAAGTTGAGAGCCTTTAAAGAAGCAGCAACTTTTAAAGGACTACGTTTGTACAGTGTTTATATTAATTCAGATTATGGATGTGATGTCATCTAAATCCATGCAGTAGAAGGCCCAGAACTGAAATTTTTTCCCAAATCCATTATTCAAAAATAAGCTCTGCCCCATTCCAACTAAGCTATGCCCACATTTGCCCTTTTGTTTAAGCCACACCCCTTTTTCATAAACCTCTCCACTTTTGCCAACCACGATTCGGGATAGTGCCATACTTACCACTGCTAACTGCAGTCTCCCTCTGGTGAAAGTTCTGCCCACCATACACCAAAGGTAGTTCCGACTGGGACCCTAACCCTCCCTAAAACCCGTGCTGGATTCAACTGGACAATCTCGCAAATGCATAACTGCACAAACGGACCAAATAAGGTAAATTATACCTGATAATTGTATTTCCTGGACTCCTGATGACAGCATAGCACTATGGGTAAGTTCCACGGGGCTGGAGCCAATCCAGGAAAAAGAAAAGACCCATCGGACATATAAATAGGCTCCTCCTCCGGTGTTCAGTGTCTTTCCATTTTCTCTAGCTTAGAACGACAAAAACAAGAATACACGTAATAAATTATACATTCGGGAGGGAAAGTAGCTATGCTGTCATCAGGAGTCCAGGAAATACAATTATCAGGTATAATTTACCTTTTCCTCTTCCCTTGATGACAGCATAGCACTATGGGATGTGCCAAAGCTACTTTCGTTAGGGAGGGACACCAAACCATAACCAGTGAAAACATAAACCAGACGGAATTTCACTTACTTGACCGTTTAGCTTTTTTTTTTTTTTTTTTTATTCAATTGCACTTAACAAATTTCTAGGAAAGATTGGGGATGAACTCGTGACTGAATTCCAAAACTCGGATTTCATGGTTTAAGTTACTACTGCATATTCCAGTAGTCTTTTCCATAAAATTAAGGTTTTGTTGGGGTTAAATGTGGGAAGAAGTTGCTGTTTGATTAATTAACACACTAGCATAATGCAGTTGAAAGCTGAATTTATTGTGAAGCCTTAAGTGTATGTATATATGTATGTGTGTATGTATATATACCCCTAGAAAGTGATGGCAGATAAGAGCCACATGGCCCATCCAATCTGCCCTGTTGTTTATTTAAAACTATACTGACCCTAGACCCTATTGAATACTGTGTTCAGTTCTGGAGGCCATATCTCGAGAAAGACGTAAATACATTAGAGACTGCACAAAGAGCAACTAAAATGGTCCATGGCCTGTGTCACACAACATACCAAGAAAGGCTAGAGGAACTAAGCATGTATA
>WWET01004669.1:0-22148 GCA_011038615.1 Limnodynastes dumerilii | reverse complement strand
TGCTGCCCTTAAGCCAAGCCACAGGGCCCGCCTGGTTGCTGTTGCCATCGCCCTGGAGGTCAATTTTACCAGATCCATCGATGCCTCGCAGAGAAATTCAATTGGATTTCTTGTATAGTCTTGATTAATTCTCCTCTCTTGATCCATCACATTCTCGATTGGGCATCTGCTGCCCATGGTTTAAGCCACAGGGCCCGCCTGGTTGCTGTTGCAGTTGCCATCGCCCTAGAGGTCAATTTTACCAGATCCATCGATGCCTTGCAGAGAAATTCAATGCCCAATTGGATTTCTTGTATAGTCTTGATTAATTCTCCTCTCTTGATCCCCTCTATCACATTCTTTTCCAGATCATTAGTCCAGACTCTTAGTACACGGGATGTGATTGCTGTTGCTACCGTTGGTCTCAAAGAGGTACCCAGGATGGTATGCTGCTTCTTGAGGTTAACCTCCATTCTTCTCTCCATTGGGTCCTTAAATGCATTCGCATCCTCCATGGGTAGCGTCTTCTTCCTTGAAATACGCGAGATGGCAGCATCTATTCTAGGAGGCTCCTCCCATACCTTCGTATCCTCCGCCGAAAAGGGGTAAATATTAGTAATCCTGTTTGTGGATACCAATTTCTTTGTTCAGAAATGACATCTTTAATAATCTGCGAGACCGGAAACACTCTGACTCTCTTCTTATGCTGCTGGAATATCAGGTCCTTCATCTGCAGATCCAATTTGGTTTCTTGTATGTTCAAAGTTTTGTCTATGAGCTTGAGAAGGTTTTCTACTAGTACAGGGTTCATAGTATCCTCCTCCTTGGATGCTACCGATTCTCCCTCAGACAAAAGACCCTCTTCCATCTCCGCTGTTCCTTCCTCAATGTCAGAATGATCCGATATCTCTGCCACTTGCTCCCTAGGCCGTTTGCCTGACATCCTCACAAAGTCCTCTTTAGTAAGAAACGTTTCTGACAGCGTATCCTTGATAAGTTGAATGAATTCTGTCACCTGTGCAGATGGGCGCTGCTGATGGGCCTGCAGACATTTGCTACATGTGGTCCCTGATTCATTTTCAGGCATATTAGTGTCACAATTTAGACATTTGTTTAACTTTTGTTTCTTATGCTTGTCCTTTATAGCTGCAGAATCCTTGCTTGTCTCAGATCTAAGGCATAGGAAGAGCAGAGCTCTAAATGTAAGGTAAAATGTAAGACTAAAAAACCCTCACTGACAATCACTGCTCTGACTTACCCAGAACGTCTGGTAGACTTCTTCTCCTCCATGATCAAACAGGATGTGCCAGCACACTAGGACAATCAGCTGATCAGCTGGTCCGTTTAAATAGCCTCCTCTTGGCGCCAATTTAGTCCAGGGGAGCGTAGTATGAAAAGGATAACACAGGCCTAGGTAAAATGGCCGCCGCCGTGATTTCCCCCTAGTGCCAGGAACATAAGACGCTAGTGCTGCTTGACCAAAGATGGCCGCCTCCATAGGACTTCGGCCTAGCGGCCGGAAGTAGAATGACCTACTTCCTGCTTGTACTGAAGTAAATTTCTTTTTCCTGGATTGGCTCCAGCCCCGTGGAACTTAACCATAGTGCTATGCTGTCATCAGGGGAAGAGGAAAATTTTATATTTAACATCAAGTGTACATATTTCGCATAAAGGTCTAATATAGATGACCGAGGCGAGTTGAAGGGGCATTAGAACCAGAATCAGCCCGGTATACTGCCTCCTATCAGTGAATATATCAGCTGCCATTCTAACTTCTTGCTTTCTGCATAACGGTCCAATGACCGTAAGGACGTAGCTTGAAAAAGACTTTTCAATTTTCCTGTACAATTTCCACATCTAGTCCACAGCAACGACGGGCTAGAAGTGCTTCCTATCTCACCGGGACAATGGATGGTGGCACTGCATATCAATCTGATTTCACCCGCTTTGTGCAACAATGTTCACAGACTGCAACCGCCGCCAATCATACCAGAGCGGTGGGTGTGGTGCCGTCGACTATCATCTGAACTCACCTGTTTTGCACAACAGCGTTGAGGTGGATCGAGTGTGCTTATCGAAGACACATATTGCTGCATCACCACTGGGAAGTTACTGGATGGAGTGAATTGTATCAAATCCCTCCCTCTATATATCTTTTGCTGCTGATGAGCCACTTTTCCAGTATCACCTAATATAACTGTGTCCAGTACACCAATTTATCAGGCAGTTTTATCCTCATCAATTTCAACTACGTACAAAAGTTGCACTTTGTTTATCATCTTTTAATGTGCTGTGATTAGTTTTCCATATTCAATTTGGATGCTGTGGTTATGAGTAATTTGTTTTGAAGACTTTGAACTCCCCTGCCAGGGGTTTTTCTATAACTATTTTTATCATATACCTGTATAATTGTGATATTATGTTGGTTTTATATGTTCTATAATAAAATGTAATGTATTTTTAATAAGCTATTGGAGTATTAGCATTCTTTATGTTTATTCAATTACTCTACTAGCACTTGCAATTTTTCTTTCTATCTTACATATTTCATATGGTGCTCATCGTTCTTAATATGGATAACTATATTTTATAGTTATTATATTAAATGACTGAAACAGCACCCCCTGTCAGCTACTATCTCAGACAAGCTTTAAAACAAACACAAAATGGAGGTTGCTCAAATCAATTTACAAGTTAATATAGAGCAGATGCTGTTTCAGAGCGGCTGATTTGAAGACCTCTGCCGGGGGTAAGCTCTTTAAAAATACATGATATTTGACACAAAGTTCGGACTCTTGACAGTTTTAGTGTTAGGACCACCAAAACAGAGAAGCCTTGTAAGTGGTTAGTGGCTTATCTTATATCTGCAGATGTATGTAACAAATTCTGACTTATTTAAAAGATAGAATGTTATGGTTTGTTGATGGTTAATTACAAGAGCACTGTTTAGAGACTATGAGACAAATCCAGACTTAATGTCACTTTAAGTACAATCTCGTAGCGTATTTACGTGATCGTAAATATTATGCACTCCCCTCGGACGCACATAATGTACTTGATTTACGAGTACCAAACTCTACCTTAACTTTTCCATGCGTAACTACGGTCGTACGTAATGAATTAACACATGCAACTGCCTAACCTAGCCCTTACTTTACAATTTAAATACCTCCCTCCACCTACAGTGCGTATTTCTGGCTTTGTACATAGTTGCGTGGAAGGTACGTATCATCAGCGTTACGACGCCTAACATCTGCCGTGTGCATGAGCAGTACATATAAATTGTCGAAATTACACATGCGGCAAGCGTAAAAAGTCTCTAGGGAGAATCTGCACATCAGAAAAAATGTTTAACCTACATAGTTACTATCAATCCTATTATTGCAAAACATAAGGGCCACCATGTTGATCCTCCATATATGTAAAATTTAATAAACCACTATTATGCTACTGTGCAACGAGAATAATAAACCCAGTAACAATTACATTTCAATATATTTCCACAATATAATTAACATTTAAGTTAGCTACACTTGAAAACATGTGCCATTACCTCTGTTCTCAGTGTCAGGTGTTGCATTTGCTTGTAGCTCTGGCTTGAAAACACTGAAGATAAAATACATTTTATCACTGCTCAATATGCATCTACATATTTTATTGAAAATACTACATTTTATGTAAAGATCACTAATATTTGAAACAAAATATAAGGGTTTTAAAGAAAATGTTCCAAAAAATAAAAATCACAAATAAAAGGATTGCTGTTCTACAATTAACAATATGATTAGGACACAGAAACTTCTTCATAAATTCCCTTGAAAAAAATTGCAAGATAAAAGGAAGGATACCATTTTAGGTCATGAATTCAAAAACACAAATCTAAATGCTGGCTAACTTTAGCAGATACCTATACAAGCATATTAACAATTTATAATACACAATTATAAAATAATGCATTAAACCAGAAGTTTTATTTGCATAATTTAATTGTGGTTACCTGCATTGGCAATTAATACCCCTTTCACATCACCACAAACAACACTGGTTTTTGGTCTGAAACCGGGTCTCTGATCATACCAGATTACTTGGTGATGTAAAACATCCCATTTTCCTGGACTTGTGTCTAATGATCTGGCAATCGAACCAAGGAGAAAAAAAAATAATAAAGGGAAGGGGGGGGGGTGTTTCCAGGGTCCCACACTGATAAGGTGTCAATTTGAAAGGTCCCGTGTGATTTTTCAACAAGGGTCTTCCACAAAGACACCTGATTGGAGGATTTGCTTGCGACTGCTATAGCAATAGTAAACAATCTCTCCCCGGGGGCTGCACGCATTGTCAGGCCAGATCTGGGTCCAGTAAATTCCTGGATCTACATATAATAGCAGGAACAGTGAAAAGGAAAAAGGACAAGACTACCATCATAATGGAGATGCACTAGGTTATCACACCAATAATAAGGTATAATATAAATGGTAATTGAAGTTAAGACCATAGAGTAAAAAGATTGATACAAAATAAGGCCTTTAATTGGAGCAGCTAGTAGAAATGCCTATAAACTAAGAACCCCAAATAAGAGTTTGCATGCTTATTTATTGGTACGACAATGTCCATCTGCTATAATGTATTTTGTGTAACTATTTTGGATATATGATAATTAACAGTTACATCTGTCACATGTTTACTTATGAGTACAGTTCTTTTCATCTGTCACAATGTATGCTGGTTAACGGTCTTTACATATGACTATTTACAGGCACATCTGCCACATTGTTTCCCATTTTGGTTTACTTCAGATGTTAACCGATTAACGTTTGTAATAAATCACTTTTGGGGTTCTTAGTATATAAGCATTTCTACTAGCTGCTCCAATTGGGGGCTTTTTTTGTATCACTCTTTTTGCTCTATGGTCTTGACTTCAATTACCATTATATTGTACCTTAATATTGGTGCAATACCCTAGTGCGTCTCCTTTATGATGGTCTTCTTGGCCTTTTTACAGCTACTATTTGTTGAACTATTAGACCAGGAGATAGCACTTTCTTTTTTTGAGGAATGGGGATACACATGTTTGGATGCAATACTTGTCTCTCTACATATTTCCCGGGTCTACCCTGCAGTGTTTTAAGGGTCAGACACTTTTTTTGCCGCAAATCACACAAATAACAAAGGTTCAAAATCCAGGGTTATTGTTGGCTGGAGATGTATTAGAGAGATTAAACATTGTATATGTAAAATACTCAAAACCATTTTAAAGTACCTTATAGTCTCTGCAAAGCTCACTCGTCGAGAACTTTTCTGGCGCTTTTCAAAAGTAGTATCCTAGAAAGACAAGTATTTCCACAGCTATTAGCTGAGCACACTTAAATAGAAGAACTGAAGTTTTGTAGCATTCTTTTGCCTCAAGCCCACATCTGGTAATGTAATGTAATAGGAAATTGTATACAAGACTTCACTGTTGCATTATAAAAAATATGAAGATCACATTAAAGTTACACAGGAAAAAGAAAGCTTCAGAGACCTGAAAACTAACCTGAAAAAGTCCATTTCCAAATCCAAGATCTCTAAGGGGACTTCGTGGGGCTTTCAAAATCTTTTTAAAAAGACATTAAAAAAGGTAAGGTTAATGTATAAAAACACAATCAAAGACCTTCAGTAAATGTAAACAATTTTTTTTTTTAAATAAATGCAATTTCAGTTTGTGGTTCTCACAAGATAAGAGTTACCATTTATGATTTTTCATGGTGTCAACATAGCATAAATTGGTCAAAATGTATTAAACACTAATGAAAGCATCTCATTTACTAATTTTACTCTTAAATATCAGTAAAATGATTTTACTTAAAAATAATCATAGTTACCGAAGAAATTCTTCTCCGATGGCTGCATTCAGGCAAATCACTGGAAAAAGAAAACTAATTAAGTAAAAACAAAATAAAGCCCTTAAACCCAACAGCACTAAACCAGCTATATATTTCCATTACAACTACTGGAATATATTATTTCATTCATATGGTTTATCAGCAGGATAATGTTCATAGAATCACTGCTTCCATCAGATTATATTCCTATAGTGCATCCTGATTCCCTGTCTTTCTCAGATAAATGATGCACACTCACCTAGCTGTCCACATGATGTAAAAGAAAACAAAATTCATCAGATCAGATTGAATTCTTACATTGCTCCAATGCACTTTTGGGAATAAGTCGAAATAGATACCTGTTTCCAAAAGCAATTTTCTCATTGCAAAGCATTTTGCCAATTATGCAGCCACCTTTCAGCTAGCAGCTATATCATTGTGTAAATAGAACTGGCCAGTTCACTTTAGGTGGGTACATTTGACTGCACAAGACCTACAGCTTTGGAAAAGTTCTGACCCAGTCATCTAACCATCATAATTTGGACCTTGTCAGTTTCTCAGATCTAACAATTTTTCCTGTATTCAACACATCAACTAAAAGAACTAACTCTTCGCTTTCTGCCTAACATATCCAAATATTTTGACATGATAAGAAACGTTATTCACCTCAAATGTCAATAGTTTCACCATTTGCCTAATCCTTCCTTCATTACCTTCTTCCATCCATAGAGACACAGAATGTGAGGGCAGAATTTTTTCTGAACATTTTCTCATAAACCTACCAGTTTAAATGAACACCCTCCTGTTCTAATAAATCTCTTCCTTTGAACAATTTCAATGCTGTAACTGGTTACACCCCTTGACATAATTGAAAGCTGTTATTTTATCCCATCCTCACCCTTTGCAACATGTTCAGCTCCACTAGTATTTTTTGTATGTTTTGTGACAAATGGCATGTAGCAGCTTAGTTGTCATTTTTTTGCACAGATTCTTTTTTAAAAAAATTTCACATTAGATTTTTATTGACATTTTATAAACAGTACATACATTATGAATATTGTGCATTGGGTAACAATTAACAACTCACATTAACATAAAAGCAAACAAAATTAAAAGGGGAAAGAAGACAAAATAAATAAGGAAAGGTCATTTAGGAGAAAAGGAGTAGGAAGAAAAGGGGGTGGGGGAGAGAGAGAAGTATTACAAATACAGGGAACAAATATCGGGCTAACGTTCACATGGAGACTGCTAACTGAGGTAATAGCAGGCTGTCTTACTATTCGTAATAAAGGGAAATACATGAGAACTGTTAAAAACATCAGTTTTGTAACCATGGTTCAATTATTCATCAAATCATTATTGCTTTGTATAATATATATCACATGGTGGACTGCTCCATAGCACTTACCTGCCATCCATTTTTTTTTTTTTTTTTAACACACCAATAACCTAGTGGAGAGAAAAAAAAATTGTCACTGTGGGCACACAGTTATATGTGTGGTACAGATCTTTTGAGGAATCCATCAAGCAAATCTTAAAATATGCACATTAAGCCTTATTGACCCTAGAATAGGTTCAACACAGCACAATGATGAAAAACACTTGAGGGAATCCTTTCTGAGAATTGCTTGTGATACAGTGATTGCTGTATAGTGCTGCTGTAATAGGCCAAGTAAAAAGTGTGACAATTCATAACAAAAAAGGAATAATAATAGGGATGTATTCAGACTTCATAATCAAATCCAAAACTCTGTATGTAGGAGAAAAGTGCACTCCCCCTGCACTCATATATACAGATGAGGGATACGTGGACAGAACCCTACCATAGTAAAACCCTTACTGTACGATTCAAATGTCTATTCCCACTTACCATAGGTAGCTAGCATCAGGTGTCTGTGTTCCCTACAGTGTTTCTTTGTCCTGTGCATGTACAATATGTGTGTGTGTGTGTGTGTGTGTGTGTGTGTGTGTGTGTGTGTGTGTGTGTGTACACACACACACACTTTTCTTCTGTTGCTTTCCCTCTCAGTTGTTTCTTATAGTTTCTCTATATATTTATTCAGTTTTTTTATTGTTTATTGTGTATTTATATGATCTGGTTCTTCTTATAACCGTTCTTTCACTTTTCACAAAGCTGCCAGTTTATCTCGCTCTGATAATCAGCTCTGTTCTCTCCATGCTGTTTTGTTTACTTAGTTGCAATAACACTGCCCCGGCCGATGACTGACGTAGACTGGCCATCCGCCCCGCTTGTCTGTCACAAAGTGGCGGGAGGATCGTGATCAGTGGTCAGGAGGCATGAGCGGCGGCATCACATTGGAGAGTCTTTGTCTCTTTTATCTATATATTCCGTAGCTCTTTATGCTTTATTTGCCCTGATGAAAACATGCATTTGATTGAAACGTCGGTGTCCTTGAAATAAACACCCTTACAGGTCATTTCTAATCATTATAAGTCTCGTGAGTGACTTCCACACTTTCTTAATAGTATTTGTGATTACAACATACTGGTACAGCAATAGCTATTGATGTGTCTCTTAAGAGACTTGGACAAAGTCAATGTACTCTGTCAAAAATGGCATTTGATAAATACATTGAACACATTGATTCTCTTAAAGTGCAATATTGGGTTAACAACAGTAACAGAGCTTGTCACTACTTCAAATTTCTCACCTAACCACACTTGATACAAAAAGAATACATTTCCTTGCAGATGACTAGTCTGAATTCTTATCCTTATATTGTCCAATTAAGGGTTACAAAAGTCAGCTCCTTTATCCTTTAAGTCATAACCTGGCCACATACTTGCAGAATTATTGATCCCAACAGGAGGTGGCCTGATAAACAGGACGATTTCCAAAGTAAAGCTGGCCATATACTAGAGCGATTATTGGCCCGATCCAACAATTATCGCGGATCGGGCCAAAAATCGTTCTAGTGTGTTTTACAGATGGATTTGTAAAACCTCAGATTATCGTCCAAGACTCTGGGACAATAATCTGATCGAAGGGAATTCCCAATTGATTATTGTCCCAAAGGGAAGATATCTTGTAGTGTGTGGGCTAGTCCTATTATTGATCCTTGTACCTCCACCTTTTGGCTGTAGTTTTCCCGTCTGTCTGACTAAGACAGACTGGGAAACCGCTGCCAGGAGGTGGAGGTGCCACACACTACTGTGAGCTAGCTGCGGAACACCTCACACTGACAGCTGTCAGTGTGAGAGGTTCTGCACAGAGAGGAACCTCTCAAGTCTTTAAAATTTAATTCAGAAATTTTTTGTTCAGTAAGCAAATTGGTTGGCTGCATGGGACAACTGTCTCAACAAATCAGACTGAGACTATAACCTCATTGAAAAATTATCGTTCCCAGCCTCTGCTGTGTGGCACTGATATCGGGACCATCGGGAAAATCACCCCAAATATGGCCCACCATAGTGTAAATCAGTGGCGTCGGAACGGGGGGTCAAGGTGGCATCTCGCTCCTCCTCCAAAATATCAAGGGATGCCCAGAATCGCGGACAGGGGGAAGCAACAGAGACCCTCGTAAGCGGTCCTGGGTGCCCAGGACCGCTGACAGTGGGAGCCGCCCTTGTAAGCGGGGGGATGCGGCGCGAGACCAATCATCCCTCCGCTATGAAGACTGCAGAGCTCAGTGTGACGCTGGCACAACTTCAGGTCACGTCAGCGTCATCCAGAGCAGAGAGGGAGTGCCCGAAAAGAAGGTAAGGTAAGTAAAGGAGGGGATATTATTGGGACTCTGGGAGGCTGAGGGGAGACATGAGGGGGATTACTTGGAAGCTGAAGAGGTATTAGGGGGATTATTGGGAAGCTGGGGAGACATGAGGGGGATTTTTGGAAGATGGGGAGACATGTGGGGGATTATTGGGAGGCTAGGGATACATACTGGGGCTTATTGGGAGGCTGAAGAGACATGAGGGGTTTATAGGAAGCTGGAGAGACATGAGTGGGATTATTGGAAGCTGGTGAGACATGAGAGGGATTATTGGAAGCTGGTTAGACATGAGGGATATTAGAATCCTGGAGACAACACATGGAGTATGTATTGAAAGGCCTGGGTGACGATTTCTATGGACACTGACAACATGGCTCTCGTGTACCAGCTGTTTTCTTGGGTTGCCATGATTGCTGATGCCGTTTGGCCATCACTTCCTGATATTGATGGGCTTCCGACTGGCAGTGGTAAAGGACAATGCTCGTATGTGGACTTGATTGGCAGCGGCATGGTAAGTATTAACTTTAAGCCTCGCCTTTCTTTGTATTGTGGTTACAAGTATGTATTTAGCTCTTTATGACACTAGCAGGCTATCGTGGTTAAAAGAATGTTGAATTTGAAAATCAAATTATATTTGTCCCAATAGTGTCCCTGTGCACCCAGGACCGCTTACAAGGGTCCCCGTTGCCTCCTGTCCATGGTCCTGGGCTCCCCCTTGATATTTGTCCATATTTTTTATTTAAATTTAATATAGACTCAATGTGTTCAAATGTTTTCTTGCCTTTACGTCATTCAGTTGGGTAAACAAATTCTTATCTGCTTGATGCACTTGTATGTATAAAATGTAGCTGCACAGAAACTACTCCCACCGCAATAAACACAGAAAATGACCAACTACAAAATAAACAATGTATCAATAAAGAAAAGTATTTGTTATCTGCTTTCACATAGACCATTAAAGATGGTTATTCCTGGGCGCCCCCTTGATATTTGGGGGGGGGCGGGGGGCAACGAAGACCTTTGTAATCGGTCCTGGGCGCACAGAACCACTTATAAGGGTCCTCATTGCCTCCCCTGTCATCGGTCCTGGGTGCCCCCTTGATATTTTGGGGGGACAAGATGCCCCTTTGCCCCCCTCGTTCTGACGCTTATGATCATATATTTGCAAATATACAAATCTCTATGACATTTATTTTAAAGAGTACTGGGGTGACTTTTTGCACTGGAACCTTTTTCATTCTGTTATTATCAGACTTTATTTCACGTACCCGTAAACAAATAGAGAGCGGAAGACCTAGGCGATACAAGCTCCACTCCTGTCTCCTCAGAGCGCTCCTCTGCCTATCCGTATCCCGGACCACATAGAAAACGATTAAACCGGCGGTTCCTGTTCTCTTTTCAAATTTAACCGCCACCAGCTTGCACACTCCCCACGCCCCCTTCATGATGATTGGACGAGCTTCTAATACCTTCTCTCACAACTTAATAGCTGTATACGGGGTAGAAGATATTTAGCTTCTGTTTTTGTTATCGGTTTCATAGTTAGGTATCTCCCTCAAATACAGCAGTATGAGTTTAGTTATATTTATGCAAACGAGTACGGCGTGTGGGTTTCATCATTCATATTAACACAGAATTGCACGTCAAACGTAAGACGAGGTGGCCGAGTGGTTAAGGCGATGGACTGCTAATCCATTGTGCTCTGCACGCGTGGGTTCGAATCCCATCCTCGTCGTTTGTTTTTAACTAAATATATATATTTTTTTATACAGGTTATTCCAATAAATGTCTTGTCTTAAATTACATAAATATATCTCATAATAAAAATAAAATAAAATGTAGTTAATGGACACTGAAGTATCTATTTGAATAGGGAAGGTCTGAAGGACTGAGAATCATCTTAAAATGTTTATATGAACTGCTTACTGTTGTTAATATGGATTAACATAATCTTACTTTTAAAAGCTATATAAATAGGGTTTTCTTTTCTTTTTTTTCTTAACAATCAAGCATATAAGAAAGAGACAAAACAGGAAACCATAAAGTAGAGCAAGGGATGAGAGCCTAATAACATCCCATAATGGACTATTGGGAGAAACTACAGCCTATTGTAACTACAAAGCTGCCCATAAGGGAATGGGAGGGATTGCTCTAAAACAGCTGCTTGCAGAACCTAGTACCAAAAGCTAGCATCCTGACTTGCAACTTATAAAATATATCAGCTAGACAAAACTGTTACGCGCCTCCCACAAAGCTGCAATCCTACGCAAATAAGCCTTCAGTCTAGCTGACTGAACATAAGTCAAACAAAATAGTTTAAGTGATTCAATGATCCAGAGAAAGTCTATAGACTATTTAACCACTTTTGTGCACATAGTACAGCAGAAACAAATTATTTGTCTTGAGAACTGAAGTAGTATGGTCTACACAGAATCTAGCAGCACAAACTACATCCAACAGAGCAAAGATGCATCAGTGGATTAGGATCGAAGAGAAAAAAATCAAAACAATGATCTCTAAGGAAAAACCTCTAGACAAATTATGCCACAAAGAAGTACTTAGTACATGTCCAAATGAAGGACCAGAAGAAATTAAAAAAAAGCTCAATGACCCCAACTCAGACATTCATTAAGATAGAGAAGAACATTACCTTCCAGGTGTTAACTAACTCGCTACACACAAGGTGTATGCCTATATTTTGAGAAATACAGGTATCACAAGAGGAGCTAATCAGGGGAACTACCAGCAAAATAAGTAAAACGACCCCTCCGAAAAGTAAAAGCATACAAAAGGGGAGGGAGATTTACCACCCTGGACATCAGCTAGTTCCTGGAGAAATATCTTCCACATCTGTTATCTCCAGAATTATCTCTTTAAGACCGCATATACACAGTCTACATAACTAAACGATACGTAGATTGCGTAAAATAGTTACTACGCATGTGCAGTAACTATTATCGGCATCTGACAGACGTATTTCCGCAGAGGGACGTTGTTCTGGATCCGGCTTAATGTCTGTATGGTATGGCCATAAGAGAGCAGATCCAGGTATCATAGCTGACAAAAAAAAAAAAAAAAAGGAATCTCATGGATAATGCACATAAAACTACAGGCATTACCCAGTTACACCAAATTCAACTGTACATTACACAGAACATAACCTACTCTATCCATGTTGGCAAAATTGTGCATAAATATATCGACTTGTTTACCAACCGCTAGTGCGGTTGGCCCTGGGTTCCTCCTAACAACGGGTTAATAAATTTGATTTTCATTGATAATTTGTGTGATTTCGTTGTCAGCACATTCAACTATGTAAAGAACAAAGTGTTTAATAAGAATATTTCATTCATTCAGATCTAGGGTGTGTTATTTTAGTGTTCCCTTTATTTTGTTGAGCAGTGTACATTCTGGCATCTCCTGCAGGCAAGTGTCCACCTACCTTTGTGGCAGCAAAATAGGCTTCCCTCTGTATAACCCTGTCATCTGTCTATTGGGTTGAGCCTACGGGACAAAATTTCCTGATTTCCAGGTGTACGTAGATTCCCCATGGGCCAGGCCCTTTTACTTGGCTCACCTCCTGATATCCTGCTAGCCAATCGTTTGGGATTGTTAAACTTTTGCCTGGTTTACAAATATCTTCAGTCAGGACTGAAGGCCTACATTCAACCAGATTTGGGCTTTATGGCTGGATTTTCCCTATTCTATTGGCATGTAATAAACCCCAACTGAACCAGTATCTTGAGCACTCACCTCTGGCTGTCCAAGCTGCAACTGCTTATGTCCATCTTCTGACTGTTGCGTTATACTTTGTCACATGTATGTGTGACACTGCACTGCTCTATAAACGGTTACTATGCAATGTATCTCAGTGCTGAGGCGGTGTTTTGTTTGGTATGTATAAATGAAGAAACAAGAAAAAAAATGTAAAACAATCTTAAAATAAAAGAGAATATACAAAACTTGCTAGAACAGGGACAGCTAAAAGTGCACTATTCCAGTTATTGTAAAACAAGTCCCAGGCAAAGAATGATGGGAATTGTAACCTGAGTTCCAAAAGTTGCTTATGTCTGCGCTAGAGTGCACAATATACAATTAGAATTAGGTCCAAAACATATAAAATTTAGTAATCAAACAGTTTAAAAGTAGTAACAGTCAGACATTATTTTGTAAATTGTTTATTTTAAAATGAAACGGAAAGCATCTCAAAGCCATTATTAGTCTTTTACCCAGTCATCTTTTGCCCATTTAGGTAATTCAGTGGAAAAGTCAAAATCTGCCCACTTATACCGCAATGCATGAAGATACATAACCAAATCTTTAGGAGAAGGGTCAGCCCTGACAAGCTTGCACTCTTCACAGAGTGGATCTATTTCTCCTTGTCCTCTTTCCACTGTGCCAGTACCAAAAACCTGTTTATCAGTGTCTGTTTCTTTGTGTTTTATATCCTCACATTTCACTATTGTAGTAGCTTCCTTGGTTTGGACATTTGTTGCATCTCTAGTATCTGGTATTATTTCATGTATCTCAGTTTGCGAGCACTGTTGCTGACATTCACTTTGCATACTCGTCAATGGTAGATTAAGATCATCTGCAATATCCAAGATATCCAGGCTCTGCTTAGATTTATGTTCCTCTATAAGAGATCGCAGCAGCTCTTCATCAGTTTTGTCAATTTCACCTTTTTTGCCCTTCTTCGGACCCCAAGCTTCTGTATTGTAGACTGGATCATTCATAATAGGATGTCCCAAATACTGTAAGTGGACTCTTATTTGGTGTGTGCGACCAGTATGAGGAAAGCATTTAACCACACTAGAATTGCCATTGTAGCTAATTCTTTGGAAGACCGTTTTGCAGGGTTTGCCTTTTGGACTTACACGACATACACCAATCTTATAGGAGACAACCAGTATGGGTTCCTCGCAGACCACTGCTTCTGCAGGAAATTCTCCACTCACTCGGCACACATACTCCTTTTCCACCTATGCAAAGAAATAAAAAATAAAATAAAATAATAAAAAAATAATTCACAATACAAGATTGTTTTTTTTTTGTCTAGCTTTTGTAACTTGAGGACCTAGAGTTACAAATAAGGTATCCCCCCCCCTTCCCATACTAAGAAATGTGTTAAACAGAATTAAAAGAATAAATAATTAAAAAAATGCTCAACACCCTACCCTCTACATCGGCTTGATTATAAAATGGTTCCACTGTATGTACTTACAACAGGCTTGGGGCCGATTCAGATTTTGGGAGTAAGGGTAAATCAGGTGCAATTGCACAGCTCGGCTACACCATTATTCAAAGTAAGGGGTGTTAATTCATTTAAAATCTTTTGAACGCAGGGAAAAAATGCTTTACTTTTGCAAATAGAACTCAAAACTGCATAGCTTTATGTTTATTCTATAAAACAGAGTTGAACGAAGAAATTTCACCCCTTAATTCTAATTCTGGTTTCACAATTTAAAATTGCCTCCTTTAGTAATTCATCATGGTATTGGTCAGGTTCACACTTACACCCAAAAAAAGGTGTAAGTACAACTCTGAATCAGCCCGATTGTTTTATTAATGGGGAAGGTAAATAAAAGAAATAGGTACCGCGCTTAAATTCAATATACCTGTAGTCTTAATAACAAACAAGCAAGTGATGAATATGACTGGTAAATAATAAATGGTAGTAACCATACATATATTATGATCAATAAGAACAAATTAAAACAGTATAAAATATAATAAAGATAGCACCTGTACAAAGAATATGTCCACTGTGAAATATGGGGGACACACTAATCAAAATAGCACTGGCAATACGAGATAAGCAATTGGCTACAAAGAGATTATCAAAGCGGCATAGTAATTAATATCGTCTTTGCTGTATGTGGTCCAAGTTCAAATGAGGAAAGTGGTCCTATAGGATCCAGCACTAACAATATTGCAGCCGGGCCGCAGGTAAAACCTCTCAGATCAGCGGAGGTCCGAATGGTGAATGTCGGGGACAAAGCCTGTGTAGATGGAGTAGAAAGCTGTCGTGTATTACCGGACCAGACAGATGGTTAAGGTAGCAGGAGGATAATTATCGTAGGTGGTGCAGTCCCGGATTCCTCCAAGAAATTAAACAGCAATAAAGGGTAGCCGCATGGTAAGTGATTCCGCCAAAAAATTATTGGCAATCTGGAGTAGCCGCGTGGTGTGTTGGCAGTAGGTAGATACTCAGTGTGTGTTGTTGGCGGGCATCCCTGCCATACATACACAAAAGTATATTGCCATTTTATTCAAAGATGTAATAGTCTGTGTGGTCCCAGGTAAAAAAGTATCAGACAAGGACAGTCGCTTCTGCAAAGCATTTCATCACAAAGAATTAGGACTTTCTCAAGCAGTGTTGTGTACTTCAGTGGAGTCATTTTTTAAATCTCTTTGGGCCTGATCCAGAGCTACGGCCGCCGTCGCTAGTACGGCGGCAGACAGTAGTCGGTTTAGTGCAGCTGCAAGAGAAGCAGTAGCCTTGTTTCCCTGCTCTTCCTCCTTTAATCCTCAGAGCTGGTGTGGTGTAAAACAGAGAAGATTTTCACTCAAAGGGCCTGATCCAGAGCTACGGCCGCCGTCGCCGTACTGTGCATGCGCCGGGCAGATGTTGCAGATGTCCATAGTAGCGCCGTAGGGACGCTGGAGGGGACGTCCTCCAGCGTCCCAACGCTCACGTTACTGCGGGTGGGCGGGGGGAGGTAAGTAAATGAGGGTGGGGGGGCGTGCTATGAGGCCATACGCTCCTGTGTGAGCGTATGGCCCCTTCCTTACGCCGGGCGAAGCGAGGGTAGCCTTCAGCCGGCGTAAGGAAGGAGCCATACGCCCGCACAGGGGGAGTGCCAGGGGGGTCAGTGATGTAACGCTGAGCGTTAGCACGCTCAGCGCTACATCGTAGCTCTGGATCAGGCCCTTTGTAGCTAATTGATTGCTTATCTCGTATTGCCAGTGCTATTTTCATTAGTGTGTCTCCCATATTTCACAGTGGACATATTCTTTGGACAGGTGCTATCTTTATTACATTTTATACAGTTTTAATTTATTCTTATTAATCATATTATGTGTATGTTTACTATAATTTATTAAATATTTACCAGTCATATTCATCACTTGTTTGTTTATTATAAATTTAAGCACGGTACCCATTTCTTTTATTTATCTAGTTTTTAGGGGTCACACCACCCTGTTACCAGAGATGATTCATTCTCTTTGTGGCCTTATTTTTCTTATCTGTATACCCACTATCTAATAACATTTTCTTTCACTAAGTCCATTTCTGCAGTAACAGCGCTCATCTAGACTATTTTGTTCTATGAATGGGGAAGGTAACCATACACAATAAAAAAAGCTTTGGCATCTGTATCTACTTCTACATCAATTAGGAGATCAGACTGATCATGGCTGCAGTGTGTAGGCAATACTGATTAGCAAAACGAACACACACAAAAAAATAAATAAAAAAAAAATTCAAAAATTTGACTACAATTATTGTTTAATTTTAAATTTCAAAAAAAAATAAATAAACATACCACAGCTACTTTAATGGGACACATGCTGTGTTTATGCTAGCATCAACAATAAAGAAGGAATTTTTCATTTATGTGTGGTACATACTACATACATGGGGGTGGTGGTGGTGTTTGTGGGGAAGGAGGGTTATCAATACTGTTTGGTGGTGTGGAATACCATGAAGACTGAGGCCGCCTTAACCTGAAGATGTCCCTAGCCATAAGTCTTAAACGCTCAGCAGCTACCAAAACAGACAGGAATCAAAGAAATTAGGGCATTGTTATATTTTTTGCGACTCACCTGCCTTTCTCGCACTTGTTCAGCCATCTTTTTGGACACTTCCAGAGTTTTGGCAAACACAAGCACACCAGAGGTTAAACGATCCAAACGGTGGATAGTGTAGAGTGCCTTCATATTATGCTCTTTACCCAAAATAAATATGACAGTGTTGTGGCGAAAGCGACCACAGGGATGTACTGGCAGAGATGATGGTTTATCCAATGCTACAATCTCATCAGTTTCTGCCAGGATACACAGGGGCTGTGCAGTTACAGGAGGCTCATGACGATGCACTGTGTTTCTGAGGAAATCATTATCCTACAAAAGAAGAAAGTATTAAGTTACAGACCAAACTAAAGAACTGTTGGCAAAACACACTCCGTTTTGAACCATGCTTACAAATATTTAAAAACTCAATATTTTTGCAAGATTATGAACAGCACAAAGCTGTCATGTTTTGCCCACACATTCAGGTTTATTTAAACACTGTTCCCATCAGTAACAACGTAATAAAGTTAGTTAAAAATAAATAGAGGTACCAACCATTGTAGACATATCTATAAAAAAAACAACAACCCTAAAATATACTTCTGTAGATATTGTTGCCAATAGGAGGGGAGATTAAATGGAATGTGAACAGGAAGAAGGGGGACTACTTTATTTAAATTAGGGATTGGCTGGCTCAGATTGGGCTCACTCCCTGAAGCACAACATTAGGAACCCAACTTCGTGGGGCTGATTCAGAGCTGCGCTTCCGTCTATTTTTCAGAAGGAAGCGCAGCCAAAATGCCTACTGCGCATGCCCAGATCAGGAGCGTGCACAACATCCAACCACAGCATCCGACCAGGCTGCGCCTGTGGAGGAATATTTAAATGAGGAGAGTTGCTTTTCTCATTTAAATATAGTTTCCACTGCAGTCCGCTGGCTGCTTAATTAGCCTTACACTTGCACCATCTCAAGAGATGGTGCAAAGTGTAGACACAGCTCAGCGGAGCTGAAAATAAAAAAAGAAAGTTAATTAAAGAAAAAAAAATAACTTTAAGTAAAAAATTAACCTCTTCCCCCGCAGCCGCCGCGTCCGAACTATATAAATAAAGAACGGCCCGCCCGGGCATGCTGCCACTAGTAGAACTACTGGTGCAAGCATGCCCATGAATGACAAGGCATGCTTGCTCTAGTAGCACTACTATCGGCAGCATGCCTTGCCCCAAAAACGTTACTGTGCCCTTATAAAACAATAAGAAATAACGCCCCAAGTGTTCCCCTATAAAATGAAATTTTAAAATAATGTAAATACCCGTCCCTATCATTTAAAAAATGACAGTGCCCACAGAGGGAAAAAAAAACATGTGCCCCTTCAAAAAATATACATAAATTAAGAAAAAACATACTTACCTGTTCTGATGAGGGTCCAGTGTTGTAGGCTTTTAATCCGGGGGTGGCCTCGGTAAAATAAAAAACCCTATACATACGACGATGACCATGTCCTGCACACAGGACATCCCGGCGCTAATGACAGGTCTACTGTCATTGGGGGGTATTTATACCCTTTGGGCACTGCAAGAATTATCGAGGGAACGAGAACTCTGACACTGAATTCTCGTTCTCTCGATAATTCTTACAGTGCCCAGGGTCCTGCATGCAGGATATGGTTGTTTATTTTGCCAAGGCCACCCCCGGATTAAAAGCCTACAACACTGGACCCCCATCAGAACAGGTAAGTATTTTTTTTCTTAATTTATGTGGGCATTTTTTTTTTTTTTTTAACAGGCACATGGCGCGGTTTTGTTTTTTTTAATTATTTGGCCACTTTGTTTTTTTTTTTTTTAAGAAGGGGACAAGGTTTTTTTTTATTTTGCTCTGTGGGCACTGTCATTTTTGAAATGATAGGGACAGGGTATTAACATTCTTTTAAAATTTCATTTTATAGGGGGACACTTGGGACGTTATTTTTTATTGTTTTGCAAGGGCACAGAAAGGTTTTTTGTGGCAAGGCATGCTGCCGATAGTAGCGCTACTAGAGCAAACATACCTTGTCATTCATGGGCATGCTTGCTCTAGTAGCGCTACCAGCGGCAGCATGCCCGGCAGTCCGTTCTTTATTTATTTAATATAGTTCGGTCGCAGCGGGGTAGACGGCAGAAGGGGTTAATTGGGTTGCAATCAGCAAACCAATTTAAAACCATGCCGCGCGGTCGGAGCAATTATCGCTCCGACTGCTTTTTTTTTTTTTATACGGCCAATTCAAAGGTACGTGTTTCTTCAGAAACACGCACCTCTGAATAAAACGTTTTAGTGGTTGCGACTTACGCATCCGCTAAAACTCTGAATCAGGTCCCGTGGGTGGTAGCAGGAGCACTCAAACAATAATTGTTAAAACGTGCTCTCTAAGACACTTAGATACACTCCATTAATTTTCACAATTAAAACAAGAAAAATAAGCCTACTGAATTTTGAAGTGATGGCAAAAGCCCACTCTAGCTTATATTATGCATATCTATATCTTGTGCCTAGGATTTTGTTATGTCTTAATCAGTCATTAAGTTGAGCATCTTGTTGGGAGTGTTTTGGGCTTATACTTTAACATTGCAGTTTCTTAAAATTTGTTTCAAACTTGCCCAGGTCACTTTCTATAAACCAGCACCAAGGACCAGATACCAGCTGTGTACAAGTGCATTAGAAACCACTACGCTTCATCATGTGGAAGCCTGACCTAAGGCCCATACCTTGAGAAATTCTATGCCTTCTTGCTTTCAGAAGCATGGAAACAGGGGAGAGTATAAGGCACATCCATACTGTAAGATTACCATTCCTAACCCATCTACATTGCACCAACCCTTTAAGAAACCCTTAACAGAAAAAAAAGGATAAGAAAAGTTATCAGATCATGTGGATGCATTTAAATAGCATTACAACATGTGTAGAATGCAAAAAGCAGTTTTACAATCCTATCAATTACAAAATGCCCACTTTTTTTTTTTTTCTTAAGACTGACTCCAACCAAAGCCACTACCAGGCTGGGAGGGGATTTAATTAAAATAACATAGAGTGGTTAAAAGGATAAGAAATGGAACCCGATATAAAAAACACACATACAAAAAAAGTGCAACAATACAATACAAATATATATATTTTTAACTGTTGACAGCACTAGATCTTAAACCTGCATGCAGACCAAAATGGTTTTAGAAAGTATACTTAACTATAAAGACAACCTTGTTTTATATTAATCATTGGACAAAACGAGAAAAATCTGGATTAGTTGGTTTCACGTGTGTAGTGCAGAAAACACGAATGCAAAACCCATTTCCAGCATGAAACAACGTATTTTAATTGTTATAAATTTAACTAATTCCAGAGGGAGGAGACAGTCACTCTGCAAACGAACAATCTAGCTAATAAATAGCAACGAGACGACAGAAAGATAGTCTCATTCTACTATACCTTGAGCACAACATTGAGGTCTGTTACGGTCTTTTGATTGAGCCTCAGCCGCCCGGCCTGGGCCGCCATCTTATAATATTCCAGGGATTGGGAGCGAAACTCCGTGCTAAACACCTCCAGGAGGCTCTTTCCCAGCCAGCGCCCTTTGCAGTACGTCTCGAAATCGAAGAAATATGGTCGCACTTTCCGCAGCCCGTTCTCCAAATAGGATTCAGTCTCCCGAAAATGTTCATCCCCAAAGCTGACCCCAAGTCTCCGCTTTGTAGGTGGTGGTACATAACGATCATCACTTCCATCTCCCTGCTGATTCTTCCTATTCTTTTTATCGCCTTGAACGCCAGCAGCCTGTCCATAGGACCTCTTTCTCTTCAGCGACATTCGAACTTTAAGTGGTAGTACAACCAGAAGTCTTCTTCCGCCTTCCAGACTCACACAGAGTGTGCTATTTCCCCTTCAGCAGAGGTACCAGGTACGTTAGCTGAAGGGGATTTAGTCACAACCCTTTCATCACCACGTGGGGGCTACGGATCTGGCGCTCGCTGATGACGCGCGTGTGTGCGTGCTGCATAAATTTAATGGTCCCGATGTTTCAGTGTAAACAAACACTTTCCTCCCTGAGGTATCCAGTGGGAAGATGGCGATATCTTTGTTATTTACGTGGGATGATGGCGTTTTAAGCGCAGATATCTATATCTGGGACTGTTTTCTATAGTTTTACAGTGGAAAGATGGGGATATCTTTGTTATTTACGTGGGATGATGGTGTTTTAAGCGCAGATATCTATACCTGGGACTGTTTTCTATAGGATTCCAGCGGGAAGATGGCGATGTCTTTTCTATTTATGTGGGATGATGGCGTTTTAAGCGCAGATATCTATACCTTGGACTGTTTTCTATAGGTTTCCAGCAGGAAGATGGCGATATCTTTGTTATTTACGTGGGATGATGGCGTTTTAAGCGCAGATATCTATACCTGGGACTGTTTTCTATAGTTTGACAGTGGAAAGATGGGGATATCTTTGTTATTTACGTGGGATGATGGCGTTTTAAACGCAGATATCTATACCTGGGACTGTTTACTATAGGTTTCCAGTGGGAAGATGGCGATATCTTTTCTATTTATGTGGGATGATGGCGTTTTAAGCGCAGATATCTATACCTGGAACTGTTTTCTATAGGTTTACAGCAGGAAGATGGCGGTATCTTTGTTATTTACGTGGGACGATGGCGTTTTAAGCGCAGATATCTATACCTGGGACTGTTTTCTATAGTTTTACAGTGGAAAGATGGCGATTATCTTTGTTATTTACGTGGGACGATGGCGTTT
>WWET01004668.1:94680-118495 GCA_011038615.1 Limnodynastes dumerilii | reverse complement strand
ATATTGCATACATTATATGAATCACTCATTAAGGAGCGGTTACACCCTTAACACAAACTAGGATAATGTTGAAAGTTAGAACTCTCTTTTCAGAGTTTCTTCTTATTAAAGGGGAAAGTAGAGTGGAACCCCCTTTTATAAGGTGTTGTGACAGCTGTCCAGGGAGGTAGCATGGGTATATTTGTTTACTATCTCTGATAGCTTGTATCTACTCCAAAGCTTTTCCACTGAGGTCTAATTACAAAAAAAATAAAAAATCTGGATCTG
This sequence comes from Limnodynastes dumerilii, assembly GCA_011038615.1. Classification (NCBI taxonomy): domain Eukaryota; kingdom Metazoa; phylum Chordata; class Amphibia; order Anura; family Limnodynastidae; genus Limnodynastes; species Limnodynastes dumerilii. Next base: position 118,228 of record WWET01004668.1, on the reverse strand, counting down.
GCCCAAAATTATTAACTTTGTGTCACAAAATTCTCAAATGCAGCACTGTGCACCCATCCCTAACCTCCTAGACCTGTGCGCCCGCCAGACCCTAGGGGACATTATCCGTGAGGTCACAGGATGAATAAGCAGAAGGTATACTGTGATATATGACGTAACAAATGATATTTTATTGTGTGGATAGATTGGTAATGATTGGTCAGAAGGGTGTTGCTGATTGGATGAGACCTATTACACCCCCACTATCTATTACCTCTGTTATCTGTATACTGGTCAGTAATGCTGTCCATGTCATACATCTCTGACAGATCCAGACTCTTCTTTAAGTTGTACATAATGTTCAGGACGCTGAGTTCATCGTCCGCCTTGAGCTCTTCCTCTGTCGGTGGAACGTACAGCGGATCCGGTTTAGTCGGTTGTAATCTCTGGGTCTCGTTGTCTTCCTCTACATCTAGAGCTCTATGTGTGGTGTCCTCAATCACCGCTGGTAAACTCCCAGCTACTTTACAGAAATTTAAGTTGGCCAGAACACTGATATCCTCCAGATCATTACCTGATTGGCCTGAAGCTTCAAACCAACTCGGACACATCTTAGGTTTTCGTGAATACAGGTACGTCAGGTAATCTCTATTGTCTACAGTCTTATTGTCCCCAGGATTGTGACCCATATGATTGTTTTCAGTATGTTCATCAACCAACACCGGATTGGCCATTGCAGAAGAAGACTGTCCTACTACTGGCTCGGACAAGATGTTGCATCCTGCAACACTTTGCCATTGAGTCGATGTCTTCAATGGCATTGTAAATACCGATTGAAAGGGTCTACTTGAAAGCCTGGCTGACAAAAATGCTTTAAGCCCTGGTTCGTTGTCATCGATGAGTTGTGGAGGACACTTCTTACACATTATAGGTATTTTATTCCCTTCCGATGTTTGGTCACCTTGAGTTTTTCTACCATTCCTCTTAACGTAAACATGTTTCAATAGCTTGGGATTTGTTCCGCTGGGGATGACTTGGTCATCTGGTTCATCGTTTACGACTTGACTGTTTAGATTATGTACAAATGTGTTTGGATCATCTTTGCTTAGACCATAATCCTCCATTAAAGCGGGTACTTCTAGATCATCGTTTTCATTACCTTTATAATCCTTTTGATCTTTGTTGTCTACATCTCCCAAATTCTCTTTCATTTGGATAAGTTCTTCACGACTGTAGTTTGGCTTTTCTAGATTACCAGAAGGCCATTCATTCACTGGGCTTTCAAGTCCAACATTCCCTTCTGCTCGATTAGCTCTAGATGAAACTCGTATACCCTTGGTATCTGGGTTTTCCAGTGCCTCCTCTTCTGTTTGTAGTAGCTCTAGTTGACTTGTGAGAACTATGTCACCAAGAGGAGAAGAGAAATCATTTGAAGAGTTTTCACAACTAGAGTGAACTTCTGTCCAATCATTTATGACTGGTTTAAACAGATGATCGCTTGTGTGATCCTCTAATCGATCATTAATGACTGTTGAGTCTAAACTAGTTTCTGTAAATAGACCATATGTTTGTATATGGTTTCCACTGGCTACAGGACCTTCATCTGAATTCTCCATGACTGGTGAATGTATAGTTTGACTCCAATGTTTCGGATTCCCCACATGTGCCATTTCCATCAGTGTTTGATCTATGCATACTGGGATATCCAGATTCCGATCTGGTTGGACTTCCAATGGGCTGTCAGCATTGACCTTGGAACTCAATGTACCCTGTAACCTTGAGGTTGTATTTTCACTCTTGTATGAACTCATTTGTCCTTCATCTTCTGGTTGGAAATGTTGAGAGAGGTCGGAGGTAAATGACAGAGCCTCTGACTCATGACAATTGTTGTTCATTACACTTGTGACGTCACTACTGGCCAAACGATGCTCCTCCTGTAATAATATTAAAGAATCATCGTACAAATGTTCTGTATCTGTATTACATTGAGGAATTGAAGCATTATCCAGGATGTCGTACTTGGATGACAAACTTATCGTGCTTGAACGCTTGAAGATCTCCTCTGTTTTTGGCCATTCTGAAATCTCGTCGCCATCTTGAATGGAATTTGAGTAAGAAGCAGAAGGTGAAAGTTGGGTCTCTTTACCGAGACTAATATTTGAGACTCCAGTTTGATGGAGCTCCTGCTGTTTGTGGGGCAATGAGGATTCACAGATTACATTTGTAGCTTGTTCATGGTCAGTCTTGGTCACCTGTTTAGGTTGATCACATTTTGTGTCATCTGAATTAACCGTTGTTGGATAAGTATCAGTTGGCGTCTCATCATCCTGATCACTTTTCTGTCTTCTGAGAGATTTCTGCACTAAGCAATCATCACTTGGGTTTGTAGCTTCGTCACCAATATAGAGGCTTTTGTGGAAGTCATGGCCACGTCCAGGATGTATATCTTGGTTACCACATTGTATTTCTGACTCAATGAATCTGTCTTCTCCTCCATTTTGGTTTTCCTCTGTCGCAGAGATGTCTGGTAGACTTAAATTACGAGGCGATGCATGATGTATCTTGCATTCATTTCTTGGGAGCTTCTCTTGTTGGAGTTGAATGACTGGTAAATCTAAATTACTAGTCAACATGCCCTCCAACGTCTTCTCCTCTTGTACACTGTCCCCAGCTGGTACATCGTGAATGACTGGTAGATTTGAAGGACTATGTAACACATTGTTGAACCCGCTTTCATCTCTAAGCTGGCACTCTAGATGGCCTAGCGATACATCTACCGATCGCATCTCTTTGATATTATCTTTCACATGAATACTTGGCAGATTGGTTGGTGAATTAGTTGTAGTACAGGTAACACTGACCTTAGGGTAACCATAGAAGCTTAGATCTGGTAAACTCACACAATTCTTGGGAGACATTGCTGCATTAGGCAGTGAATCGCTTGCATGGGAGTTTGAGGGCAAAACTGCTGGTAACTTTCTCTCTGGAAAATAAAAAGCTAAAATCAACACAAACAAAACTGACTTAGAATGTGATAAGACAGAATTATCACAGCAGCAGTTAGTAAGGGACCTGAATAAATAAAGTGTTACAATCAACTCCCATCCCACTAATCTGTCCCTCTCTACTCCTCACACCACTCATTTCCAAATATAATAAAAACAATGATTGTCTTTATTGAACAGATAATCTTACAAATACTGATATAATAATAATACATATAATAACCATAATATCAGTGTGTATGCCGTAGTCTAAATCAATACGTCTAGTAGAAGTTGGGTGCTACCAACTTGTGGATTTACTGCAATTGTTGTGTCGTGGTTTTGATGGGATGGCTAATTATTCTGGATTTTGGAATACTCTAATAGATTGTTGTAGGCGACATTTCCACTTTATTTTATTTTTTCAAGTAAAATGGAATCTAACAGATGGTAATAAGTTTAGACTAATCTCTATGTACGTACGTAGGTTTCTATTTTAGCAGAACCTATTTCCATGGAGCCATCTGTGATCTCTTGTAAGATTTCCTCTGAGAGAGTTTGACCAAGAGATTGACCTGAAGTCGGCTATTACCTTTCAGGAGGTCCTCATCGGAGGGTGGCTTTGGCCTGATCATCTTGGTTATCCGAGCCTCTGTCGTTTGACATGGTTGAAGCTCATCACAACAATTTGTTGTTAGCCCCTCGTGTTGTGAGGAATTTTCCTCCTTATCTTTGGGTTTTTTACTAGACGTCTCCGGTTGTTTGAATGCGAGCAGGACTTCTCCGTGATTATATACCAAAAGCTGGTCAGCCGATCTCCATTTGTTTTGGCCGTTTAAAAAGTCTCTTCTAGGTTGTAATTCAAGTGCTCCCTTATATTGTGGTATTTTATGGTTATTGTGATCTTTTGTAGGTTTCTTCTCCACGTCACTTGGACCCACCATCGATGGTAGGCTACATGACGTAGACCAGAAGGCTCTATGTTCTTTGTTTGTGTGGGAGTCGTCTTCTTCTCTTGGATGATCTTCCTCACTTTCTTCAAGGGGTTCCCTTTTCAGCTGTCTCCCGTGGGTGTCAGACACATTGAAGGTTCCCTTGGAGTCTGTTTTGTCCTCTGACTCAATGGATATTTCCTGTTGCTCGTCGAATGTGCTCCAAGTCTTAGATTTCTTGCCAAACGGCTTATTAGCGGCCACTGTGCCAATTCCAGCATCATTCCCTGGTGTCTGTTTTCCTCCTTCAAATGTGCTCTCTACATTGTCGGGTGTCTTCACCAGTGATTGGGTTTGAGTTTCAAAATAGGTTAAAAGACCTGTAAATAAAACACAGAGAAAATCCTAATATGAAATAAAAGGCACCAATCCATAACGTGAAGCTAAAATATATTGTGGTATTTTTATTATGATTTTAAACATAGACCCTTGCCCTGTGTCCCAATAATGGCCACCTCTCCAGGGAAGGCCATTCAGGAGAAATGACCCCCCGGGGGTTACTATGTTACTATAAATCGGCCTGTTTCTGCAAGTGTTGTGAGACTACGAGTCCCAGGATGCTTTGTCACATATCAGATATGTTCATGTAGCCAAAGCATGCTGGGATTTGTAGTGTTATGACACCTGGAGAGACACGGATTGTCCAGGCCTTGTCTATGTGGTCATGAGAGGGTCAGTTAGTGGCTTTCTCTCTCAAGGTTACAGGATGGAATGTGCTGAAATGCTGCTGCTCTCTGTATTATGGGTATATACTCGGATTGAAGATTCCCACTGTGAATGGCCCTTTTTTGAAAGGGCCGTTGAACTGATTGGCAAATCGATTGCTTCTGCCTAAAGGGAGAAACAATCGATTGATGAAAGAAAAAAGATCCTATGGCGAATGGCGAGTATGAATTTAACCTCAACCCTTACCGTAATCTTTAGCCTAACCCTGCCCTTCCCCGCAGCCTAACCCCAAGACTCCCCCGTAGAGTGTTACTTCCTTCCGGTCAGTGCGGCAGGTGTGTGGCGATCGATTCAATTTTTTTGTTTTAAATAGCGCCATTTTCTAAACAGACAGAAGAAAATGAGCTTTCAGCTGCGTCTATTTCTAAAGTAGCATTTTCTCAGCGGCGACTCCCACCGATACTGCGCTAAATCTATTACACTGTAACAAACGCATCGGAAATCACCACAACGATTCTGGATTCCATGCTGGAAGCTTTTCTGCCGGCAGGGCGGACGACTCACTATGCGCACATAGTGTACAACATGGAGGGTGACAGGAGGTATTTAACCCTAACCTTAACCCTCTTCTAACCCTAGCCCTCCGTTATCCACAACCCATCCCTAATTCACCACGTGGCGCAGCCTAACGCTAACCTTCATCTTAAACCCAAACCCTAATTTTATACCCGTCGCGGTCTGACGCTATTGGCAACTGGTTGAAATAAATACCCAATCGCAATTTTCTATGTAGAAAGGTTTTCAATAACGAAACAGCCTCCATTCAGCCGGCGGCTATATTACTGTCACAATACGTCAAATTGCGATCGCAGTGCGTGATTAATTCTGGATCCGCTCCAATATGCTGAAACATTCCAAAATAAATGAATAAATCAAAATAATCATTGACTTTTTTTTTTTAAATCTATGAAAATATTTGACCCGTTCATTATCCTAGAAACTTACCGGCTTCCGCACGTCTGTCATTGCGCTGCTCGTCTGTTCTGGTTTCATGCTTCCGCCGCGCTCCGACACCGTCCTTATACCCAGCCGGGGCCACGCTGACTGTATTTATTGCATCCGAGGTCATTTGTGGTGTAGTTGAATGTGTAGGATGGTCGCTGGGTAACGGTGGTGTTTTTGGGTGTGATTTTAATGTTGTTTCCCAGACGGAGTCATCCTCTTTAGAAGCTTCACCTCCAGATCTGATAACACCAAACACTTGCAGAACTGGAACGCTGACGCTCTTGGGGACACCCTGAATGTCCGATTTGCCACCTCTCAGCTCTGAGAATTCAAATCTCTCCCAACCTCCTTCTGTTTTATACCGTCCATGAGGTGACCTGATCACAGGCTCCACAGAAAAGACTCTGGTGGCATCAGGAACCCCCAGGGTCTCATCCACACATTGCAGAGTCGTAGTCGGTGGACTCTTTGCGGTGTCGGATAGGCAGGGGGCGAGTTCGCTTTTTGGGAGATGGGGAGGTGCCGAGCTGGTCTCCAGCCGCTCTGCGGGGCTCTGTCTAGGGCCGGTTATACTGGTGACCTTGTTCTTGCAGTGACCGGCGAGGAAACAGATCAGCGTCCACAGGGTCAGAGAGAAGAGAAATCCACCTGACGGAGAGGGAGACGGAGATGATGACAGAGTCAGATGCAGTCCCCAATAGTGTAAAAGATGAAAGCATTGGCCTGTATTCAGAGTACCGGACGTACGTTTAGCGATTTTTACTACTGCGCAAGAAAGGTATGAAAAACCGCATTTACACCATCTACGTAAGAAAAAGATATGTAGATTACGTAAAAATAAATTATGACGCATGAGCAGTAGTAAAAATTGCTAAACAACGGACCTATATGTTATACGTCCGGTACAATGAATATGGGCCATTGTTTCAACAAAGCTTGACTTCTTCTAATCATCAGCAAGAACATCACACTTCTGCCTCTACCAATGGAATGCATAATTCACTCTACATCCACTCTACATCCACTCTACATCCACTCTACATCCACTCTACATATATATTTTTTTTACACATACAGCGCAATGACTTTAAAAAAACGAATAACAAATCAGTTTATTTATTACTTTATTATCTATGCATAAGTGTGTTACTCCACGTGAAAGCTTCTCTATAGTACATAATATATTGATGTTATGTAAAATGTTTTAGCAAGCTTGGCAACAGGTGTTCGGACACTACAACTCCCAGCATACTCTGAGAGCGGACAGCTGGCTGTGCATGCTGGGTCTTGTAGTGTCAGGCCTGTGCTATAACACTCCTTAATTTCTTTATATCTTAATACAAAGAACCATAGATTACTGAAACTTGCAGACTAAATGCAAATGTAATACAATCAAATATGTTCATATGTATATTTTATTTCAGATGTGACCTCAAAAGCCATTGAACAGTATATTTATAAAACAATCTGTTAAAGTACAATAACACTTTTTATATTGCAAACATTATAAAAATAATTATAATGTGAATATGTTACATTTACTAAGCTTGGAAAACGCGTAATTTTATAATCAAGCATAACTCTCAACCTTTACTATAACTGACTCTGTAACAAATTCAGAAATATACAAATGAAACATATACTGGGATTTATAAAAGGTTTATTGTGGATTACAGAGATTGTGTTTGGTTTTTTAGACCAGAGGCTCTCAACCTATAGTACTTATACCCCTGGTGGTAGGTGGAGCACTATCTGGGGGTATTTGTGGGTGACTGCACAAGGTTGTAAGGAGCTGTACTTGTATTTTAACCAGATGGCAGAGGATGTACTTTTATTTAAATGGCCTACATAGAAAATGTATAAAAAAATCACTGCAAAAATATGTAAAATACGATAAATATACCCTACACCAGAAAGTGGCACAAGTACACTGACTGGGAACCCCCGCTCTTTAAAACAAACTTAATCTTAAACTTAACATAATCTTCATTTGTATGTTTCCAGAAGTCTCAGAGTGAAGAATATATGTGCATAACATTGTAAGAATTACTCCTCGTTTAAGCATTTAGGTTGGGTTCCGAGTTTTCAATCCATGAATGACGGTTGGCATCAAAGTTCTTAAGAATTTGGGGAAGGCCGACTTAGAACTCGCTGTTTGTGCGTTTGCCTCCACCTCTCCCTTGTCCACCGTCCGTGATTCTCCACCACCTCGTGGAGCAGATCTATAAAGCTGTACTCGTTATTTTCCAGTAACGTGTCATCATCCGGGGTCCTTCGGCGTTTGGATCTTGCTTCTGATTCTTGGCTATGAAGATCTTCCCTGCGTACGCCACTGTTTGGAGACTCAGCTTTGTTTCTTTGCACACGTCTGTTATGGCTTGACCTCGGATGAACACTCCCAATTGATGATGTGTTTTGACCTTGCCCTTCTCGACTCTTGGTTTCCATTCTTTTCTTACTAACATGTGGAGCACCCGGTGGAGACTCCATTTTTGTGTCTGTTCGTCTTGGCAAACCCTTCTCCTCCGACGTGTACGTATGAAATGTGGGCGTACAATCGATCAGGTCCCACTTTTTAAATTGCTCGTTATTGAGTGGTTGGAGACCACCACCAAGCTTTGGGGAAATATTGAGTGTTTTTATAAAGTTCTCATATGAAACGTTGGTGTCCTCTTTAGAATGAGTCCGCTCTCTAGGCCAAGAATAGGTTCTTCTTAAGACCCGTGGCTTGAAGATATTTCCAGACACCTCTTGTTTTAGAGGACGGGTCTTTGATGGTTCTTCTTGAGCGGTGGTCACACATAAGTACACTATAGGCTCTAGAACATCCGGGGTTGTGGTAGCCATTGACCAATGGCCACTGTTCTCTAAGGGCCTCGTTGATGGTACAGATGAGCAGGAGGAACGATCTTCCACATATGGCGAGGAGTTATTCTGGATAGCAGCTGTGTTTGTCCGCGTTGGCCCCACTGAAGAGACCGTTGGTGACTGATGGGCATTACTCTGTAAACTATTATAGTACCACAGTTCCATGTTGCTATTGGTGAACTTATTTGGACTATGAACACTTTGATGTTTTGTAACGCATTGCGGAATTTTGCCTTCTCTTCCGCCTTGCGTTGCACTTGATTGGTTGAAATCACCATGCAGCAGAATGGCTGACGCAGATTTGGCCCGTGCCAGGGTTGAGATGCTTTGATGCGGTTTGGTGTTCACTAGCCGGTTAGCTTTCACCAGAATCATTCGGCCAGACGGTGGTATTCTCCCCTTGCCTGCTGCCCTTTGGTCGGGTCTCACTTGTTTTGTGTCTTGTTTTTTCTTCCAAACAAGGAAAATCAGCAAAATGAACAAAGAAATTGCTGCAATAAAATAAATAATAATTTTGTTTTTGGAGACATTGTTCAGTCAGCCTGTAATAAATAACAGTATAATGTCTGTAGTCGTAAAGTAACCGAGTCTGTAACGTAATAATGCCACATGCTTACAAACATCAAAAACAAAATCTAAACATCCCCTGCTGTGGAGAAACGCGTGGAACCTTTACAATCCAACACACTTACCTAGCAAGACCAAGAGCACAGGTAGTGCCACCTTGTGGAAATCGGTTGCTGGGGACGGTGACAGAGAGGGGGAGGAGCAGTTCATGTCTGTCACGTTCCATGCCAGGGCTCCCCTCAGCTCCGGTGGGTAGTGGCAGGTCACCAAGCTTGCGTCGGCCACCCTGGAAGCGTTTACGAGTTCTGCAACAGATAGAAGCCGGGGGTAAGGACAGAAAACAACACAGTGGAATAATCTATGTACAATTGCTGGGAAATATATGACTGTCCTCACAGACCTCAATAGACTGTAAGACATCTGCCCTAATCAGCCGGGACACATGGCAAGGGTAACAACAGACACCTGAACAAGGAGCTGTGTAGGGCCCCTCTTTTCCTCATGCCCCGAGCACCCATGGACGTTCATAGATAGTTGCATTAAACTGTTCACCTATTGCACAACATAATTCACATCAGCATTTTAGTTTTCAGCCCCATCTTTGTAAAATAATGAAAGTACCTATAATATCTCCCCCCATCTGTGACAGAGCTGCACCAGCAGGGGGCGATCCTGAGACTCCTCCCACTCTTCATGAACAGAACTGTTACCTGCACAGTGACACTCCTGTGGCTTCTCCAGGTGTTGTGAAACTACAACTCCCAGCAAGCTCCAGTAGCATAGGTATGGCCGGTAGCTGTTGGAGCTGTTATTGTAATGCTTGTTTTGCATAAATATTTGTGAAACGGTTTACACAATGGTAAGAAGAAGGTGATCGCGGATTCTGCTTCATGAATGGAGTACAGGAATTAGATGGTTCGGGATAACATAACAATTACCTTGCAGTAGCAGCAGGAAGTCCCTCTGTGCACACGAGCAGTCCCAGGGGTTACCCCCCAATCTCAGGGTTCCGTTCAGGGGTTCCAGCACGCTGCGGGCAATCGCTGACAACTTATTGGAAGACAGGTCCACAATGGCGATCTTGGACAGACCACGGAAGCTGCCGTTGCTAATGAAGCGGATTTCATTGCTGCTGAGGTTTAAGCGCTCCAGGCTGGAGAATCCGGCCAGCATGCTGGGCTGCAGCTGTTGAATCCTGTTGCCGGCCACGGTGAGATTTTTCAGGGTGGTTGGGTTGTGAAACCAGGAGGGGGAAATATGGGTCAGGGTGTTATTTTGCAGCTCCACGTTGGTCAGGGCATGGAATTGCTGAAAGGTCCCGTCTTCGATGGTGTGGATTCTAAGCCCACGTAGTGTCAGGCTCAGTACTGAGCTTAGGTGGGGACTGGAGAATAAGGAGGCGTTAATCTGTCCCACTTCCCTTTCTTCAAAAATAAGAATTTCAATGCCCTCTGCGTAGTCTTCTGTAGGAACTGTTTAAGGAGAGGACAAGGAAATGAACTTACTAATCACATTATTATTATTGCTTATTTATAAGGTGCCATACAGCTAAAGGACTCATTTTAATCATTCACACCAGTCCCGGCCTCAGTGGAGTCTCAGGGGTAGATCCAGACTTTAGTTCCCTTTAAGTACGTTCTCGTAGCGTATTTACGCTATCGTAATTGTAATGCACTCCTCGGACGTACGCACTTTTTTTGACTTACGACTACCAAACCCTACCGTAACTTTTCCAAGCATACCGCGCACATACGTAGCTTCCCGACGGTCGTAACTGCCTGACCCACCCCGTACTGTGCAAGTTAAATGCCTCCCTCCGCATACAGTGCATATTTTCGGCTAGCGTATGGTTGACAGGCTCCTTCGTTACGATGCGTAGCTTTGCTGTCGTACTTAGTTCTGGATCTGGCCCTAAGTCTTAGTCTAAGGTTGGGTGCACACTGGCAGATTTCAGTATCTGACGACTATGTACCCGATGTTGTAGGGCACAAACTAAAACTAAAACCATCCCCCCTCTGGACCGTTCTTCCTTTCTTCCCATCTTGCATCTGTTACTATCCTGTGAACGTCAACGTGCAAAAAATAAGGAGCTCCCAAGAATCAAATGAAACAATCATTGGCCGTTCCAGATGGTTCTGCAGCATCGTTGGACAGTACGCACCAGTAAGATATCTGATAAAACTGTTGTGGGGTGCTGGGAGCAAACCGGAGCAACCCCACGTAGACACAGGGAGAACATACAAACTCCACCCAGATAAGACCTTGTCTGGAGTTCAAACTTATGATCGCAGCGCTGTGAGGCACAAGTGCAGTCACTCGAGCCATACGCCGGCAAAACAATAAAATACAGTATATATATATATATATATATATTTTACCACTTCAATATTTCACCTATAACAGATGAGAATAGGGTGATAGCAAGAAAAGACTGTCCCTGCATCATATCAGTACAGCAATGAGCTTAGTGGCAGGAGGTATGTGCAAAAAATAATATAACGTAGTTTGAAAGTAAAAATCTAATTCCATAAAGTATTTGATAAATTTCCGATCACCCCTGGTGTAAGTAATGGCATCGTGATCATCAGCAAATGACGGGTAATAATTCATGTTATTTTAGAGCAACTGGCAGCACTCTGGATGTTGTGAAACTCCAAGTACCAGCATGCTGTGCCAGGTATAAGCTGCTGGAGCACGTTGAGGGTTGTAGTTTTTACCTGTAGTCGCCTCTATCTGATCATATCCTCACTCATCTGAAGATACATCCCATACACTAACCCAATGCCCTGATTCCCAGACACTGGACATACAGCTCCTCTACACTAACCAAATGCCCTGATTCCCAGTCACAGGACGTACAGCTCCTCTACACTAACCAAATACTCTGATTCCTGGTTACAGGACTTCTCCCAGGCTGCACCCACTTTCTGGAATAAACATCCTCACCCATTAGGACTATCCTCTACTCCAAACTTTCAAGCGCTCCCTTATAACTCACCTCTTAAGACACGTTACCAAATCCCTCAACCTACTTTTTTAACCTTCGTCTAACCTGTTTACAACCACTTTACTCTCCAATTCCCCTTTATATTACAAACCTACCCATTTCTCTCTCCATAGTAATATTCCCTTCAGTCCAGGTAGTTACACTCCTGTGTGATTACCCTTAACCCTTTCCTAACTATAACCCTCCCTTTCCTGCACCCTAACCCTCCATGCCCACACCCTAACCTTCCCCTTAAGCTCTAACCCTAACCCTTTACCCGCTGCAGCCTAACCTTAATATACCTGCCGCAACCTCTCCGCTATCGGGAACAGGGAAATAGGTTCCCATTACCAATAGTTCTTACATTTCTATTTTCAGTCGACATTGAACAATAATACAGCTTCCATTCAGCTAGCGACTGTATCGTGTTCGAAACACGGCCCCTCGGACTGGCAACGACATCCCGTGTGATATATAGCACATTCCCCAATGTCATGTAAGCTGGCAGACAGGGCTCTCGTACCCACCCAGTCATGTTATAATGACTGTATTATGATGGCGTCATATAAGTAATGGATAAAATGCTCTCCTACCTTTGAGGAAGGTTTTGCAGTAATAGATCTTGTCACCGTAGGCTGTTGTGCAGGAAGCCTTTGTAACACCGAGCAGGCTACAAAAAGCCATCAGTCCAAGAAACGCTGAAAGGTCAAATAAAAGGAAAAAATATCAATATAATAATCCTGATAAGAGCAATATAACCTGTGCACATTGCAGAGGACGAAGAAATGCATTAGAGAGACGCGCACATTGGAACATACCATCCATGTTCCTCTAATGACAGCTAACGGTGAAATGGGACAGGGAGAGAGAGCGGTTATGGAGTTAGACAGAGGCAAGCTGTGACCTGTACGAGAGGAACAGACGCTGGTTCTCCCACGTGGTTTCCCGGGGTAACGGGTGGAATCAGCGAGACGCATGGGTAGCCGAGTGTTACAATGCTTTATACTTGTTAATCATCAATTCTAACGACTGGTAGTGTCAGGACATTATGACAGCCAAATAAATTGTCAGAATGCAGATTGTGAGCAGCTACTGAATGTTGTCTAATGACCCTTTATAATAGGCAGAAGCAGCCTGCAGCACTTCAGGAGTTGGGAAACTACAAATTCCATCCTGCATTTCCAGTTGCTGGCTAAGCTTATGCGGTTGAAGCATGCTGGGATTTGTAGTGTTGAAGGGGTTGCCCTATATCTGCTTTATAGTGAAGTATGTGGCTTTGGTAACTCTGTGTCAATGGGCCGGATCCAGAACTACGGCCTTCTTCCACAGACGGCCGTAATTCAATAGCTACTGCGCATGCGTGGTCGCTATTGTACGTAATCTGCGTATCGTTTCGATACGTAGATTGCGCATATGCGGTCTAAAAGAAGACGGCCGTAGTTCTGGGTCCGGCCCAAAGACTCCACTGACCAGGTTAGTTCAATGAGCTTCTTGATAGGGATCAGTGATCCCTACTATACTAGCCGCATTCGCTAACCAATGAATGCAAGGCACCCCAAGGAAATGGAATCCAATTGGTTGCGATCAACAACCCACATTTTAAATATTCTGTGGGTCACTAACAGCAGATAAGAGCCACTCAGTCAATCCCTATTTAATGCTCAAGTTTAACATTGTTCTACTGTGTTACCCTCTACCCCCTCAGATGGGAGGTTATTCCACTTATCAACTACCCTTTCAGTAAAGTCATTTTTCCACACATTTTCTCTAAACCTCCCACCCTCCAGTTTATATCCATGTCCTCATGTTCTAATAGATTGCTTATGAAATGCCCCCCTCCTCTACTTGGTTATACCCCTTGATATATGTGAAAGCTGCTATCATATCCCCCCTTGTCCCTATTTTGCTCCAAACTATACATGTTACTTCCTCTAGTCTCTCTGTATGGTGTGTGACACAGGCCATGCACCATTTTAGTTGCTCTTCTCTGCTCCAAGCTATACTTGTTACTTCCTCTAGTCTGTCTCTGTATGGTGTGCGACACAGGCCATGCACCATTTTACCTGCTCTTCTCTGCTCCAAGCTTTACATGTTACTTCCTCTAGTCTCTCCGTATGGTGTGTAACACAAGCTATACATGTTACTTCCTCTAGTGTCTCTGTATGGTGTGTAACAAAGGCCATGCATCATTTTACCTGTTCTTATCTGCTCCAAGCTTTACATGTTACTTCCTCTAGTGTCTCTGTATGGTGTGTGACACAAGTTATACATGTTACTTCCTCTAGTGTCTCTGTATGGTGTGTGACACAGGCCATGCACCATTTTAGTGGCTCTTCTTTGCACAGTCTGTAATGTATTTATGTCCTTCTGGAGATACGGCTCCAGAACTGACCCCAGTATTCCAGGTGAGACAATGACCTATAAAGTGACATCACTACTTCTCTCTCTCTCTCTACTACTAATTCCTCTCCCTATATAGATATAGGAGTCACTATGTCGTGAGCAGTTGTGAGACAGCCTTTATTATGAGACAGCTCTGACAGTCACTTACGGTTAAGGCACCTGAATGCTAGGATAAAACCCTTTCCTGGGGGATTCTCTCTCCCCTCTAATATAGGCTTCCGAGGGTATAAATTGGCCAATGATAACTTACCTTGTATCATCAAGGCCTGGGGTGTAAGTATTCCAAGAGCATACTGCAAGAATAGGAACAGGACATGATGTGTGACGGGATACCAGAGGCTTGTATCGTACTATATATACTTACATCACGATTTATCAATGCATTAAAATAAAAATAAAAACATTTAAATGGCATTATAACAATTTTATGTTTGCACGAATACATGTCAGCTGGAATCTGATTGGCTGCTATCAAGTTTGCAACACAACACATGGCTCCTATGCAACAAATCGCTCAGTATCTAACAAACGCCACATGTACAACACACACAGGAACCTTCCGCTTTCACTGAAAGGGACAGTAAAATATTAACCAAATACAGTATTATGTAAAGAAAACCATGAACTAGATTCCCAGCACAGGTTTTAGAACTACTCTGAACCTATGGTCACATGTCGTCAGCATAGAGGACGTCCATCTTGTTTGAAGGACATGATAAAATATAGCATATAACGTTCCCTCAGCAACCACCACAGACCGCGAATCCACGGAGCGCATCTCATTTCATGTACAGGCACGATCTCTTATCTCCTCGGCTGGTTAATGTATTACTACAAGGCCTCAGATTTCAAACATGGTTTGCTGGGCAACATGCTATAAAGCAATTTACCATTGATTGTGATGGCATTGCACGCAGGGAGAACACGTTCATACAGATACTGACCAGCCTTACTATTACACTGTTATTTATCACCTCTCAGCTCTAATACTATTATTACAGATACTGACCAGCGTTACTATTACACTGTTATTTATCATTTTTAAAGAAGTAAAACGTAGGTGTAATATTTGCTTTGAGAATCTTCTTACCTTACATGAGGAGAGCTTTATGTCCTGTGTTTCCTGAAGCATGTGAAGACATCCTATCCCCTCACATGAAGCAGCATTGTATAATAAGGAGAGACGATGTTACCAGGTACAAGTTTACTTCTGAAAAGTTACCATCTAACCTGCAAGCTTCCATTACTCAGAGCAGCCTCCCTATATGCAAAAGGCACATGGACGGAAAGCATTGTTAGAATTTAGTGTAATTATACAGCACCACCGTGAACGAAAGATGCAGAAATTACAAGATTGACATTTTTACTTCATAATGTTCAATAAAATCTGGAGCAGAAATCCCACCTGGAATGTTTCTTCCTTTTACTAAATCATGAAACTTTTAAGCACAATCTATTTTCTCAGCTGTCCTTCCATGAAGGCTGTATCTCCTTCCAGATGATATTGCACATGACTGCCTGACAGTGTCCTATACTTACAGACGATCCAACACCAATAAATAATAGATACTAAAATTTACTGGTTATATCTTTCACCGAGGAGCAGACAGAAGATTTTAATTACTGTATAATAGTAATAATTAATAATCATAATGCTTTTTAGCATCATAACAACCCACAAAACAGTTGGTAGTCCCTCTGTTCCTGCAAGGGTGTAACTGCATATGGGCCGAGGAGGAACGATAGGAAGCTCCTGATTGGCTGCCGCTTGCGTATTTGGACCTTTTTTTTTTTGTCAGTGCCACCAAAAATTAGGTGGACACCACCACTATCAGCTAGGGAAGGCATATACTTTAGTAATATCAAAAGGTGGAAAAGAAAAGCTAAATGGATGACTGAATGAATGATGGCGCGTTTTACATACAGACTTTGGACAAATGCGATGGTCTCATTTTCACAGGATGACAACGAACAGTGAAAGAAAATAATCCACGTCTAGGTAAATCTGGATGTGACGGAATAGAAAGATGAAGACACACTATGTAGAAATAAATAAAAAGGAAACATGGAACGACTAGATACATTATTTAATTTTATTTTATTTCAGTGCTTTCATAAAATAAATATGGAATTAAATATCCACGGTGAGGGGTAGGGAACACAGGCAATGGGAAAAGCATGATAACAAAATCTCTCTGCACTGTAGACTTATAAAGCTTTCGGTTATATACATAAACATCAACAATTATATACAGAACTGCAGCAATGTCTAGTGGCAGGTCTGGGGGCGTCTATGTTGGGGGTCCCTGCCAGTCAGCCATTTTGCTCCATGTCTTGGCGGGAGAATATAATATCACCATAGAGCATTGAGCAGGAGGTGACCCACAGTGGCTGTGGAACGAAAAGTCCCAGCATTCCCCCCATGGCCTGAAACCTAATTTAAAGTAATTAAGAGCATCTCCTTCAGTACCAGCTTAATTCAAGTAATACTTCAAAACATGTACAAACCAAAAAACAAACCATAATACTCTCCCAAAAATATATATATTAAATATTTCAGGTGTAAGCTTTAATTTAAAGTGTAACATAACAATGGAATTCACATCAGGTTTAGTGAAATTGTACTTCATAAAAAAAAAAGAAAAACAAAAAGAAAGGAAAAGTCCAAAGTGCATGAAATAAAATATTGTAACATGACATTTAGTGTTTGCCCGGATATTAAGATGGAGGTCCCGAGACGTCACGATTGAGAGCGGCGTGAACCGACTCGTCTCGAAATGTGAAAGCAATACGCTATGGTTTGATTTGAGAATCAGGTTTCCTTTTTAATGACAGAAAGCAAAATAATTTATTTCTCATGTTTAGAGTAAGTAGTCACGCTTCCAAAACAAAAAAATAAGGTCCAGCAGCACACGGCGTCTCTCTAAAGTGTGCTTTCTTGTCGAGAACACAGCAACAAATAAGATTACATTTCAACATCATAAAACCATTAAAAAGGACCGCTTTATGTCTTGTTTATCTTCTTTTTTTAGGTTAAGTGCACCATCATATTGTATATATAGACAGGAGTACCGTGCCAAGAGTGAATTGCAACTATTCTATACCGTACAGCAAGTTTACGTCACAGCGAATATTAATCGCTGTACCGCAGGGTGAATAAAAATGAAGCTTAAATAAAAATAAAAGGGCGTTCCAGATTTGTGCATTCTACCCGCGTCATCTGCAGATGACGGAACGGCCGTTTGTCTCAGTGGACTCTTTTCTACAGGTCCGTCCCCCCCCCACCCTTCAGCAGCAGTAAACGAAACCGCACTGCGTTAAGTGTCTCGATGTCGTGATTTGATTTCCTTTAGAGTCTGATGTTTATTTGTTTCGGCGAATTGCCCGCAGCCTCGAAACTTTTTATGTTGGTTTTTTTTTATTCATTTTTTTTGCAAGTTTAGGAGCACTTCAAGTAACTGGAAATCCGCTTGGTAAAATGTTGCAGCATGCAGAGTATTTCCTCCGGTAGAAGGGTAAAAAGTCAGCTCTGGTTTTCACGGCAGACGTCAGCCACAGATAAAGATGGAGAGAGGGTAAAATAAAATGAACGCTTCCCTTTGTGGGCCTGCAGCAGCCATCGTTATCGTTTTATTTTTTTCGTTAACCGTGTAAAACGCTCATTAAAATTTCCTTTGGATGAAGAAAAAAAAACAAAAAAGAGAAAAGAAAACATTCAAATTGCTGCTTCTTTGTATACGCTGCAGAAAAGGCGCAATCTTTCATTCTAAAACCAGCGTACGTTGTCGCTCAGCGTCACTTGTACTGTGGAGCCTTCTTTGGCAACCCGGGTCGCTTGGCTTGCCACAAGTGGTTATGGATGGTCACGGCGTCCACGCTGACGGACATGGTTTTGGCGGGGATGACGGTGAACTGCTTCCGGTCGGAGCTGTACTTGTAAAGTTTGTCAATCATTTTCTTGTTGATGCATTTCGGGCCGGTCCCCGTCAGTTTACAGAACTCTTCGGATTCCGGGTAATAGGAGTAAAGTGCTCGGAACTGGCAGCCGGCGTCGCGGAACAGGATGATGTAGTGGTTGGATTCGCTCCTCTCCAGCTCCTGCATTTACAAAGATAAACAAACACATAACCGTTATACACACATCTTACTCTCTCTACCCCATCCAGTATATGTAACAGTTATCAGACCACTTACCCTCTGCAACCTACCTCTGACATTGGGGAAACTACCCAACTCCCACCCCTACAACACAGCATCAGACCCCATCTACATTAACTGCTTACACAAATATCCACTACATTGACCACTCTTATCTATACATATATCCCCACCATCCCTGCTCTCATCCTACCATCTCCTATACCAATCTAACCCCCATCCAACCATCTACTATACCAATCTGGCCCCCATCCTACCATCTCCTATACTAATCTCACCCCCAATCTACCATCCCCTAATACCAATCTCACCCCATCCAACCATCCCCTAATACCAATCTCACCCCATCCAACCATCTCCTATACCAATCTCACCCCCATCCAACCATCTCCTATACCAATCTCAGCCCCATCCAACCATCTCCTATACCAATCTCACCCCCATCCAACCATCACCTATACCAATCTAACCGCCCATCTAACCATCTCCTAACTAATCTCACCCCCATCCAACCCTCTCCTATACCAATCTCGCCCCCATCCAGCCATCTGCTATACCAATCTTACCCCCGTCCTACTATCTCCTATACTAATCTCACCCCCATCCAACCATCTCTTAATAGTAATCACACCACACCCCGAATATTTGCACCATCCACACTCTGTGTTCCTCCAGTTTCAGTTGACCGTTTTCCAATTAGAAGGTAAGTTTTCTGACAAGCCAGGCTCTCCTGTGTCTATATTTATTCTCTCCACCGTCTATTCTCCTGTACTTCCCTTCTATTCCCCTGACCTGTGTCTCCTTTCTGACACTTACATCCAAGGTTGAATTCTTTATGGCCTCGTTCACCTTCCCAGCCAGGCAGCAGTGGGAGATAGCGTTGTGGATTATGGGTTTATTGGACTTGCTGCTTGGCTCTTTATACAGTTTTGGACCTAGAAATGAAACAGAGATTTCCCAGTTTCAGACCATCGATTGCAAATCAAAAGCATACGAGACCCTCACCGAATCTTTATTCAAAACACACTAACAATACCGTATCCATGCAATATAAATAACCAATCATATCTACAGAAGAAAGATAATAACTCGTAGAGACACGGTATTTGCAATATTTAATCTACTAATCTTTTCAGTAAGTACCATATAAAAACCAATACATTCTCTCATTATATCTTTGTGCGGCCGACGGACACACCTGAATACTCGGCCACTGACGCAATAGAGGACGCGGTGGACGCGTTCTCCCAATCTCGCTCTGCGTTTCGGCTTTGGTGCCTGCTTGAAACGGACAGCGTCTCCACGGAGTTCACCCTGACGCGAGGCGAGAGACAGAATAAGCTCATTACAGAGTACACAGACAGGTGAGCAGCAAACCAGAGAAGAGTCACCAGGGGGCAGTACCTGTGGGAAGGGGTTCCTCCAGAATGCACACTCTCCGCTTCTGTCGTTGCGCCAGAGGCCAGAGACAGACTTGAACCAGACTGAGCGCTGCTTAAGTTATCAGCTGCAGGGAAGACACAGGTGCAATCGTTACACAAGGCTGCTCAGCTATTAGGGAGAATTGGTGGCTGCAGCAATAATTAAGCGGATGACGTTTCTTATCCTGCCCATAACTCAGAGACAGGAACGTCTTAAGTTTCCTGAGGTGCACTATGGCAGGCGCTTTTATAAGACCTTTGATTGGTTTTTAGCATTTTTATTTAAACCTATTGGGATGACGCGGATGGACTTACGTGTAGAGGAGTATTTCGTTCCTGAGTCGCTGTAGGATTCCTCGCGGTGGACTGATTTCGGACGGGTCTTTTTGGCTTTGGGCTTGGGTTTGGGCCGTCCAGAACCTTGCTCATCTAAGATCTCCTGCTGCTTCCTCCGGAGATATTCTTGCTTGATCAGCTCCCTTCTGGCCTTCTCTTCGTCCTTACGTATTCGATCCTCCTCAGCTTTGCGGCTAAGAAAGACACAATGGTTATTTCTAAGGTCAGCAGTGTGTTAATTTGGTATAAATGGAGTCTGAGACCAGCAGCTGATATATTGGAGGTATAACACAGGATACAGGACCCAACATCAGGACTCTCACTGTTATAACTAGCACTTATAGCAGCGAAGCCTTGAAAGCGACCGGTGGCTGATCATATTTCCTGATGTGTGCAATAGTTCTAATATCTCCACATGTTATGCTACAGATAGTACGGCAGGTTATTTTATTTTGTTGTGGCCTTTGCTTCTGTGTAGGGTGCCCCGGCCTTGCAAGCACCTGCTGGTTGAGTGTCAATGATTTGAGCACCCAGCATTTTGTGTGACATTATGACAGAATGTATTATTCGGGTTGTGGATCAGTCAGACAATAATGCTGATGTGAGAAGCACAAAGCACCCAATAACGTACAATGTCAGTAAAGCTGGGTGACAATTTTAAGCTGCTATCTGATATCTTGTGAAGCAGCAGTAATGACTTAAAGCCCTGACACACATAATGATTCCCCGTACACACTGCTTACTAATGTTCATGAAAACCTTTGCTACAATGATACTCATGCCCACAAGGTGGCAGTATGGAAAAATATGAATGGGAAGTGTAGCAGTGAAGAAAGCGCGTCAATACACTCTGACGTTTTCTCCAGATGTCGGGACACCGCTGATTGCAAAATTATGAGCTTTCAACAGGGGAAACTGGGTCCACATCTGTATAGGCAGGAATAGGCGTAGCCAGACAGGACTGGATGGGAACGCTGCCTCATAACAGCTATCAGAGGCTAACAGCTTAAACAGTGCACAACACTCCATGTATGAGTGCTAAGCACTACAGTGCTATACATACACTCATACATGGTGTATACCAGGCGCTGATACATACATTCATACATGGAGCTATACATACATACGCTCATACATGGAGACATACATACACTCATACATGGAGCTATACATACATACACTCATACATGGAGCTATCTATACATACACTCATACATGGAGCTATACATACATACACTCATACATGGAGCTATACATACACTCATACATGGAGTTATACATACACAGGCACACTCATACATGGAGCTATACAGACACACTCATACATGGAGCTATACATACACAGACACACTCATACATGGAGCTATACATACACAGACACACTCATACATACATGGAGCTATACACACACACACTCATACATACATGGAGCTATACACACACACACTCATACATGGAGCTATACACACACACACTCATACATGGAGCTATACATACATACACTGATACATGGAGCTATACATACATACACTGATACATGGAGCTATACATACACAGACTCATACATGAAGCTATACATATATACATGGAACTATACATACATACACTGATACATGGAGCTATACATACACTCATACATGGAGCTATACATACATACACTCATACATGGAGCTATATATACATACACTCATACATGGAGCTATACATGGAACTATACACACACTCATACATGGAGCTATACACACACTCATACATGGAGCTATACATACACTCATACATGGAGCGACGAGCTCTGTTTTTTTCGGTCCTCCTCTGACGTGCTTGGCGTCACCTGATACACTCACAGCGGAAAGGAAAGTGCAATTCCCAGCTTCAGCGCTATCCCCATACACACAACCAGCGCTGTGCTCACCGAGCTTCGTCCCTCTTCATTTCCACCTCGGCTTCCAGCTGCTGCTTCCGGAGACGCGCTTCTTCCGCTTTCTTCTGCTGCTTTAGGAGGAAGGCGGCGCGTTTCTTCGCCAGCTCGTCCTCTGCCTTCTGCTCGTCCTGTAGGGGTAGGGAGGAGAATTGGGTAAGAGATGCGCATTGGAGCCGTCATGATCCGGCGTCTCACTGACAGAGCATCACGTCCCTAACCATCAAAAGTGCCACATGACCAGAGATAGTCTCACAACTGGACGGGAGAAGAGGGGACATGTCTGGAGACCAAAGCTTTCACAGCTGCATCTGAATAGGGACAACTGAACAAGGTCTCATTTACCTATTGTGAGAATCATGGTAAATGCAGAAGAGCCCCAACAGGCTGCAAGATGGATTTTGCTGGTCTGGGTTTGCTTCCAGGGGATCGGAGGTTGTTACAGCTGCCTGTAACTTAGGAAGAGTATTGATGGGTACACACTGCACTGACAATTTTACCTCATGATCTGACATCTCGGCAATCAGCAGTTGTGATTCTAGCCTGCTTAACGATGCCCTGTACACACTGCTATCTGTTTTACTGTGGATCATTTACAAACTAATCAAATCTCTGCTGCAATGATATGCTCGACCACATGGTGGCACTGTGCAGAAATATGAATGGGAATCGATGCAGTGAACATCGTGTGTCAGAATACACTGGTAGGATGTTCGCTATCATGGGATCTGCACTATATCACATCACATAACCCTCCAGTGTGTTATTATCTTGCTAATTGATATAGAATTCCAATGTGTTCATTATAACAATGCTCCCGATCTGCCCCTAGCCGTGAATTATACAGTTTTTTTTTCCTTTTGTGTTCCAAAAAAGATCTAGTTTAATAAAATAGAGACACCTTAATCTGTGCCATAGGGGCAAATACTTTTGTAGTAAAGGAAAGCTCAGGGATGGAGCAAGACTGATATTGCTACAGAAAAACCCCTTCTTCTCATATAGTAATGACAGTCAGTGACAGTGTAACCGGGGCTAAAGGCGAGACTGTCTGCACAGAAAAGAAACACTATTTCATGAGACTTAGAGGCAGAAAACAATGTAAGAAACACACTGGTTATACAGGGAGAGGAATCAGTAGCAGACTGGCATTACTCTGGAGGGGAGAGCACATACAGGAGGGATATAACCAGGTACAGGAGGGAGAGGGGTATATGATAGAAGGGATATAACCAGGTACAGGAGGGAGAGGGGGATATGATAGAAGG
>WWET01004668.1:57692-71708 GCA_011038615.1 Limnodynastes dumerilii | reverse complement strand
GACATCTATTCTGTATAAAGTGCTGGCCAGGATCGAAGGTGATTTGGCAAAGCTAAAAAAGCAAGTTTGCCTGAAAAAGGGGGCCAGCAATAAAAAATTCAGCAGAGACCGTGTCAAGCTGAGGCCTTTGATTTCTGAGCTGGAGAAAGAGGAGGAGAGTCTAACTAGCAAAGTGCATCTGCTAAGGGAAATAATTCGTGGTCGCAGGGAGTTTGCACATGTTTCGGACTCAGAGGAGGAGGACTGTTCAGGACATTGTGCTGCGGGAAGCAGTGGGGAGAGCATGTCTCAACTGCCGCCGAATGCCTCGGGGGTAAGCTCTTCGTGTATCCCTGAAAAGGTGAGCCTCTTGTCCCAAATTAAAGAACTTGAAGTGGACACTGATCACAGTTTGCAAGCCTGCGCTGATATATCAAATGCTTCTGTCTGTGTAATAGAGACTGTTGCTGGTTGTGAGTCTGCAGTCAGCCCTGCAGCTGATAACAGTAATAAGCGTGCAGTGTGTGAATCGGCTGCTGTGCAAAGTTTAGACCAGTGTGTTTCTGAAAAACCATGTGTTACTATACCGCCTGTTGAAGTAATGTGTAGCCTGCCAAAAGTGCAAAATGCAGCTGCAGTAGCCAGAGTAAATAAAGTTGATGCTGTCTTACCTGCTATGCCAGAGAGGGCGGCCGTATTAACCCTTGCTGGTGCAGCGGCACCGGAGAGGGCTGCTGTGTCCTTGTTGATGGCGCCCAGGTTAACCAATGCAGATTCGGTAGCAACAGCTGATGTATCCCTGATAACTATGGCTGGTTTAAAGCCTGCATGTGCAATAGTGGCAGGGTTGCTGTCTGTGCCTCCCGAAGTTGTCCCTGTGTCCCCGTTAGCGGTGGGGGGGACAGGAAGAGCATTGGCGCTTCAGTGGGTTGAGCTACTTCAAGCACCAGTGCAAGTTTCGGCAGTAAATGGCTGCTACCAGTAATGAGTGCACTGGAGAATGGTGCGGCTGTGTGTAATAATGTGCCAGTAAACTGAGGTTTAGGGGTTAACATGCAACCTGCTGCTCAGACTAATGTTCCATTGGTAAAATCTTATGCAACTATTGCAGCAGGGGTAAGGCAGCTTTTGATGGTCATGGGTCCTCAGTCTGGTAAGCCCCCAAAGAGGAGGAATGTGGTACAATTCAGGTGGAAGGGGAGCTCTCCTCCTCCACCTACTGACAGCTTCCTGGACCACATATTCAAGTTGGGCTATACAGTAAGGGACCTATTTGCCTGTATACAAGAAGAAAAAGCTAAATCCCAGCGCTAAGAACTGTATGTTCAATGGATACTTATAATAACAGTATAATAACAATGATTTTACCGAGCAGTGGTAAAATATAATCAAAAATTTATTATAGAAAAACCAAAAAACACTAAAAATACATAAAATAAACTATAAAACTGTGCACAGCTGTATAATACGATAGGCATGCATAAAGATACTCTTGTATCAGGTGAGACCACAATGTTGCACTATGATAGACCGTGGATAAGGGTTGAGATGTTTAAGCACTGTCCAAGCCTCTGTTGATGAATTATGTGCCTCATACTCGGGAGAAGGAAACTCTTCTCTATTTGTGAGAAGTGAGAAGTGTCCGAGGGATAGCACTTAGGGCTAAGTGCTAATACTTGTAACAGGGGTCCTTTGAGGAAGTATATACTCTCCGTGTGATGGTAATAGGACAACAGCCAGTAATCACAATTCCCAAGCAGATCTATGACAGGCGCTCCAGAGTGAACCAACGGAGCGTAATTCTCATGCAATAAATAGGTACTCACTGCTGTCTAGGCGAACCTGAATCTGAGTCCAGGGAAAGGAATAAATTCCTCCGTGGAACTTAATGGAGAACGTAGCGGAGGCCACCCGCCTCTCTCTTGTGCCACGGACCGAAGACCACTAGATGCGGTTGCCTAATGATGGGGCACTGGGACTTTGCACGTGGTGGTGTGTGAGTCTCGTTTACGCGTTTCGTCCCGTGCTGGGACTTTTTCAAAGCATGTATCACGGTTCTCTGATAAGGCTCTGTTTTACACAGGTGTATTAATTAGTCTTTATGACACAGTTGATTCTAAAAGGAACTTCATTTAGAATATTATCCAAAAGACAGATTAAAAGTATGCCAGTAATCTTTATTGTTCCTAAGGAACCTTAGTGCATAAATGAAAAACATACATTCCATATAAAAGCAAAAACAAACCATAAATAAACAAAACACTGCTCGGTAATATATTTAAAGAGACATTAGTCTCTATTTTAAAATCCATTACAATATTCAGGTATCACAATTAAGTGAGTGATCAACTATATATAAGGTTCCAGATCGATCAGTAGAGAACAAAGCAAAACATAATCATAATAAAAGATATTGCAAAAACATTTCGAACATAAATATCCCAAAGTTACTGTGTTCTTTTGGAATACATGTTTAATTTTATCTGGGGCTAAACGGTAATATGAAAGTGTATAAAAATAAATATGAATGTAAACTGAAAACAATAAACAGTATAAATAAATAAAAATAAAAATGAAAATAAAAATAAATATAAAAATAAAAATAAAAATAAAGATAAAATAAAAATAAATAAAATTAAAAGTTAAAAATAAATAAATAAAAATGTAAAAATAAAAACACTAACAAACATGTAAATAGAAACAATATGAATAGATACTAATAAATATAACGAACATAATACAGATACTAGGTAGGGATAATTCGATAACCAACCCTTATATATATAAAGTACTATAAATAAGAACATGTGTACTATTATATGTTCTGAGGAACTTCAAATGTTGGTATCGAGAAACCAATTCATCCTATTCCATACCAAGTATCTAATCTATGCGGAAAAGATATATACGTAATGGACCCAGACTACCTTTATACCGATAAAGTAATGCCCTTATCTAGGGTGTTTAAATAAAAATAATAATAATAGTAATAATGTCAGCTAAAGGTGTAGTCTTAAATATTCCAACAGTGCATTACCTATATTCCACAATATATGTGTTACATAGGATAAGAACCAGAGAGCGTAAATAAGAGGAAAACTGGTGGAAAGTTACACCTGGGTAAAACTATGCTGAACTGCAGGGGAGGCAAAACCACAGTGTTCCCCAGCATGCAAAGAATAACATGACTTTCACCCCGACAGTCATCGTGGTTTTACCCAGGTGTAACTTTCCACCCGATTTCCTCTTATTCTCACCTCTGGATACGATCCATAAAGCCCAATTATAATTCAAAACATCCACGCTAGTGTTTTTATTTCTCATGGAGCGGATGATAAACGTAGATGAAAAGGGGGAGATGGACTCAAACGCAAGACATCTCCATCGTTCATAGGCCCCATCGTTTTACGCTCCACATGGCTACCGTAATAAACGGATATTGGCGCACTATAAACTGAATTTCCACTGCGTGCTGCAGGTGTGCATTAGCCGAACAGATCCGTGCTTATGTATTACAACTCCTGCAAACTATATCTGCATTAACATTGTAGATAGCCCATCGTTTATATGTGCGATTATATCATTACTGAGGAACATTGAAACGCTGTCAATGGAACCGATGCAGAGTTTGGGAGTAAGGGCAAAACAGATGCAAGTGTACAGCTCGGCTATACCGTTCTGCAATCATTCACTTTAACTCTTCCGCAAGCAGGGAAAATACTTTTTTTTGCACACAGAACTGGAACGTCGCATAGCTTTATGTTTCATTTATATATAGAGTGCTACGAATCGTCCTCTTTATTCTAATTCTGCTTTCACAATAAACATTTGCCTCTCCCTTCCTTGCAGTTCAACTCGGTATTGCTCAGGTCTCCACCTAAATATAAAGTGTAAGAACAGCTCTGAATCAGCCCCAATGTGTAGAAGAATGAATCCCCCTCTACGCAGCCGTCCCACAAATACATTCCCTCCTAAACCCAAATCACACCCGCAAATTACTGACCATTCTAGCCGTGTATAAAACATTGCATGATATCTGATTCTGCAAAAACAACAATCTGCGATTTTGTCCAGCAAGTTTAAAGACAAAAAACATCTGAATTTCTGTCAAACATTCCTGATTTTTTATTTGTCTGAGTTTATTAAATAAATTCTATTGTCCTGATGCCAGAGTAAAACCAGACTCCAACACGACAGTAACAACGCCATAAAATAAATATATCTCAAGAGACAAACTGTAACACACAGGATCAGTATAGCCCAGTGGTTCATAAAACGCGGTCTTCAAGGCTGTCCAACAACAGTGCATGTTTTCCAGATCTCCCTACAGAATAAAGGATATTATGGTACCACCTGTAGTTCTTTTAAACAGTAATAAACACCTGTGCTGCGGCAAGGAGATCTGGAAAACATGCACTGTTGGAGAACCTTGAGGACCACTGACTAAGCCTTTCCACCTGCAGACACCAATAATCCTCTTTTGACACCTGTCACATATTATGCTGACTATGTTGGCATCAGAGCGGGTTCATCGTTCCCCAGCGGGAAAGATATATGGTTTCCAGAGAGATTTATGGGATGTTTGCATAAGTTTTAGTACTGGTAAAAGACACATTACAGAAGACAGACGGTGGGTTATTGCTAGAGCGATGGCCAAGAGACTGGCCTGAAACATGCACAGGAGTAAATGTTTTATAGCATAGACATTGCTATACAGGCCTGTGCAGTGATCATTTATTGGGATTATTTGCACAGTTGTTTGCCAATAGCGTTATCTGGAAGATGGAAAACATCTGACTAAGGATGAGTAATATATCAGACTTCCTCTTTATCGGGGAACTCGTTTTACAGGTAACACAATGGTAATTACAGCAGGGATGGACAAACGTTTCTCGGGTGAGGAGCCAGCAATTCTCCAGCTCAGAGAGTCGTGCGCAGTCCTTAGTCACCGTACAATTCACCAGCGCAGTCTGGCATGTAAAGAGGACAAGGAGATGCATAGGTGCCATAACACACAAAACTCTGGGGAGACGATGACAGTAATAAAAGACGTTCTTCAGTCCGTCACTATCGCGGTCAGTAGGTCGCAGGTTCTAGCTCTCCGTATTATCACCACGTACTTTATGGTGCCGCTGTAATACTTATGTTTAATGGTCTATACAATGTGTAGTGTATTGCAACAAATGAGGGGTAAAGAGTTAGGATGTCATCTAAATTTAGTACAAGTATATAAAGTCTGTTATTATTATTGTAATGTGGATGTATAAGAGCATACTAGCTACACAAAATAATCACAAGTATGGAAATGGGTGCAAGGCCATTGAATGTGAACGGGAGCCTGAGACAGGACACTGGGACAGCTGTGAGGCTGGATAGACGTAGAGGATGCAGGATGGTCTGATCGGGAATGGTCACAGCGGGAGCAAGAAACGAGGAGCACGAGACAGGACACTGGGACAGCTATGAGGCTGGATAGACGTATGGGATGCAGGATGGTCTGATCGGGAATGGTCACAGCGGGAGCAAGAAACGAGGAGCACGAGACAGGTCTTTGGGGCCACTGTGAGGCTGGATAAGTGTAGGTGTCTTTGATAAAGATGTAGATGACACAATAGAGTCTGATCGGGAATGGTGGTCACATAATAGAAGTCTTGAAAGCCATGGAAGGGAGATATGGCTTTATGATATAAAGAAGTAAATGACTGACAGCCAGCGAGTTACTATCTACAAGTCAACAAGTGCAGGGATACTACACTACAACGGCATGGAAATCATTAATCCCATTGCATGCTGCTGTCAAGGTCTTCCAGAGACTGGATGGACTTTGGCGTTACTGCTGAGGAGAGGACAATACCACAGTACGAGTGTAGTATAGTACAACTCTGCTGTGACGCTTCATAAGCATCCAACCAGTCATCGTCCAGCCTTACTGTGCCACCATGACAGAGCAGGCCCTCCAGACACATGTCAGCACTTAGGACTGAACGTAGACACACATAAGGCTTTGGAATCCTCACGATGCAGACCTCTGAGCTGGAAGCCTCTCTGTCAGCGGGTGGAAGGGATTAAATTGTACAGTCAGGACATGGTAACGTAGGGTCTGGCTACTCGCCTCGCTAGAGGGCAATGTCCTGTCCTTGGCACTCATACAGGCCGTGTGCTTTATGTCCCAAAACATCAGCAATCTTGCAACTGGTGGAAATGATATAGAAAGGGTCTAATTTATCTCATTACCACTATACCAGGAATAAGACACCCACGTGTCAG
Source organism: Limnodynastes dumerilii (assembly GCA_011038615.1). Lineage (NCBI taxonomy): Eukaryota > Metazoa > Chordata > Amphibia > Anura > Limnodynastidae > Limnodynastes > Limnodynastes dumerilii. The sequence continues at coordinate 65,462 of WWET01004668.1, read as the reverse complement.
TTCTCAGCGTGCGTGCGTCTATATAAAGGGATGGATGTGAAGGACATCTCTGTTTCACTTTATGAATAATGATAATAATCATCATAATCGCCAATCACCGTTCTACACATGACGCTGAATACCGAGCAGAGCAAGGTCCTGGCAGAACTCAGCAACGATAACAAGAGATATAGACATATAGACTGCGGGTGTATTCTAGGGATTATCCCCATATCTAAGTCACAGCGTTACAGACAAACACCACAATAGACGTCTGAATAGCCGGCTGGACGTGACGTACTGTGTAGCCTGACCTCGCATCAACGCACAGCACCAGGGTCTATACAAAAGAACGCCGATAACTTAATAATGATTTCTAGAAAATAAAAAACATGTTCAACTAAATAGTGGAAAGTTTCTCCAAACGTGGAAACCTACAATCAAATATCAAATACAGATGCGGATATTCTTCAGAATACTCTGAGATCTGTGAACGCGAGATGAAATTTGCTGTGAAACAAGGGGACTGGTTCCGAGGTGGACATGCACCTGGTAGCGCAGCAAATCTGTGCGCTGCGCATGCATTTGTGGGTGATTCAGACATGAATGCAACTCACGCTGCGGCCGCCTGCGTTCTGAGGGCACGTTAGGAAGGGGCGGAGTCACGTAGTCAATGTACAGTAAGGGTCTGCTCATAACATAACAGCACTATTTTACATCATTTGCAGCAGACACCGGTTTTGTCTAAGAGGAGCATTGATAAAGTATAAAAATATGTATTGCCATTATTAAAAGAAAAATAACTTTAGTGCCTTTGCATTTTAGCTAAAGAATCCACACAATTCCCAGCCACCGTTTCCAGCGCACATCACAGTGTGCACCACTCTTGGACAACATACGTGGTTCCGTAGCGCATTCCGATTGGCTGCTTCGTGCCCATACACTATATGCTCTACATGGATCCAGAACAGAACGTTTTGCGCCCAGACGCACGGGATGCCTGACAAGCGCCGATCTGCGCTCACCTCTGAATCAGCCCAAATCTCAAGCTATTTGAAAGTGACCAGACACAAATGTGTAATAGCCTCTAACTACATGCAAAAAAAATAAAGGTTTTCAAAGGTATTTCTCCAGACAGGTACATAGGAGCGATCGGTCATTTTGCTCGGTGGCACCTAAATAAACATCCCCGATATTTATCTAGCCAGGTGCCTCATCTCATCTCATCTCCAGCCCGGCAGCTAATGGAGACCTCTTCAACGTGTTCACACACTGGGAAAGCTCAATGTCTCCAGGAATGTGAAAAGCTCATACAAATCATGTAACATCACACATACAAAGATCAAGCAATGTGGATGCACGTTACATGGGGCCATATACAAACTTCCAGTTTCTGTACGGACAGATCATCCCGTGAAAGATTCCTTGGTCTCTGCCAACGCTGGTAATCAGACCTCTATAAAGGCACCTTGTAACCGCTCCCTCAGACTAATATCCAGCAGCTGCCTTTATGTTTCCACCTCAAGGGCAGGGAAATCACATAAATACAGAGGCCTGGATGGATACAGAGGAGGAACATCTATAACAGGAAATGCACCCTGCTGCACTCCAGGAAAGGAAAAGTGGAGATGTTGCCCATAGCAACCAATCAGATTCTAGTTTACATTTTCTAGCATGTAACAGTTAAGTATAGAATCTGATTGGTTGCTATGGGCAACATCTCCACTTTTCCTTACCCGCAGCTTAGTAAATCTGGCCTCAGGTGTTGTGTTACTGCAACTCCCATCATGGTTTTTCTGCTATCTGTTAGGTATTTTCTGTTGGAGTATGCTGGGATTTGCAGTTTGACAACACCTTGAGTGACGCAGGGGATATGGTCGCATGCAATACACTTACCTGTCCGACATCGCTGAAACGGAGGACACCTGGATCGACTGTGACGCCTGCTCAACTAGAATGCCTGCAGGACACTTCCTTACTCCACACAGCACGGACGGGTGACCATTATTCTAAGTGTTATATTTAAATGCTAGTTTTAAGATTAGAGTTAGGGGTTAGGGTAGTGTTAGGGATGGTTAGAGTTAGGCTGTGGTGAGGGGGCGATTAGGGTTAGGGTAGTGTTAGCATCTGGCTTTTGCAAACGACAACACTACGTTCGGTATAATAATACTGTAGACCTTGGTGTTGTCAGTACCTTGTCGAGTGCAGACATTCCAACACTGTCCACCTGATATGGTCAAATGCAAAAATTTTGTTATAACTTGTACACCACACCCATGCTGAAGGCTACCTATGCTTCACCTACGCTGTACATTGTAGACAGCGCACGCTTGTTTCTGGTGCGGCTATAAGGAGTGCAGGAAAACACCCACAATGCAACTGCACCGCACAGAACATAAACAAACTCATCACCCAGATCCTGCCCATGGTTAAAGGCTACAAACTACGGACAGTTTTCGTAAGAGCATTATCATATACACCCGATAGTCACTGTTTAACCCCCTCATTACATAGTAAAATTAAACTTACCAACTCCATAGGCTTTAGCACAAATCCAATGCAAATTAGCAGCAATTTTTGCCCTGAAGGAATCGTACATGTCGTGTGGTACAACCTCCACCGGACAGTCAGCAAAATAATCCATTTTTCTTCTGGTGCTTTCACCAGAAGCACAAACACCGTTATTATCCACCATCTACAAAAACACAGAGAGAAAGGCACATTAAGACAGGCAGTTATGTCACCCAGAGAGTTATGACATTGCATTAGACACCATGATGCACAGGACACAATGCACATAAAACGTAGCTGAAAGAGAACAAAGTTTTATATTTTGGAGATCAACAAATCCATAAAGGCCTGAGCAAGGGCTGCATGTCCTGAGGGTATCGTTCGGCGTTAAAGCCCCTCTCCCACAAGCTTCTCATCCATGCGTAGCCATAACAAATAGAAAGGATAGAAAATCCCCCCTCAGAGAATGGGGGCGTCCTGCCCAGACCACAGAGGAAATTAAAAGTTTGCATTATATTATCTCTCCTCTCGCTTCCCACACAACAGCAAAATGATTTATCTTAGAATTAGGTCTCCTGTCCAATGGCCTAAAGCTTATAAATTCAGATTTAATGTAGGGAAGCAAGAGGCACAAAAACCCAAAAGGAACTGCTTTCATATGTAACATGCAGAGCAATAAACTCATTTACCAGTCCCCAGCTGCATTGGCAGTGGATTAACTCATTCATTCAGTGAGACAAAGCAGGAAAAGAAGTGAGCAGATAATCAGTACAGAGGCTAATCGCCTCTCAGCTACTGTGCTGGGTCCCGAAATCCCAGAAAACAATGGCTAGGAGATACAACCCTGAGTACAATGACACTAGGAGGAGGATCCCACAGAAAACGTGGCAGGAGGCTTTCATTAATAAAAAAAAAACAATCTATATTTTTAAACAGTGCCAAATGTTCTTTTGTGAAACCCCCTATTGTCACGGGCCCAGTGCTGTGAGGTAATGGTGGGGTTTGGGAACTGGGAGCGGATTTTCCAGCCGTCCACCATACAAAGGCAGCTGCTGACAGGGCCAAAATCAGACAATTCCCACCCGTGCATCACGACCGTACCGAGGCTCCAGGCCCCTCCTTAATGTGCCATCTCCTACCCTACACACAACACACCAGCTCCAGAGTTCTGACCACAGTATGAAGCCTGGACACCATGCAGCAGGGTCCCACGTTTATCACAACAGAAACAATGAGCATAGAAGCTGCTCCCTTATGCATAGTTTGGACCCTCCTATAACAAACTTGCTATGTCAGAGGCCGTTGCCGTAAATGACAATATAGCAACTGCACCACATAATAAAGGAGTTTACATTCCAGCATTGCAATTACATTGTGTGTGTCTGTATATGTATATGTATATGGAGTGCACAGTGAGTGTATATATCTATATGGGGTGCAGTGTGTGTGTATGGAGTGCACTGTGTGTGTGTATATGTATATGGAGTGCACTGTGTCTGGGTATATGTATATGTATATGAAGTGCACTGTGAGTGTGTATTTCTATACAGGGTGCACTATTTGAGTGTTTATGTATGTGGGGTGCACTGTGTGTGTGAAAGAAATATATTATAGAAGAAACTAGTAAGCGCTATATTAGACACCAAATATAAAATGCACAAATGAAATAATCAAACTTGCCCCAGTTATTACAATATGATATTATATCTTTATTAAATTAAATCATAATACCATAAAACATATACACCCATAAAATATCCACAGTCCTGTACTAGATAGAAACAATCAATTTGTAGATGAAAAGACAAACAGTAGAAGGATAAACTCATACAATGCTCCAGTAAAGGTAGTCTCATATATATGGTATACACTCACTGGTATCCCACACTCTTGGTATCTCCAATACAAGACCTAGTTAACAGTTTACTTACAAATACTCATTGCCCGTTGGATGTTTAACAATTTATAGTTGAGGGCAGGAACTAAGGGTCTAATATAACTGTGCTTGCCCCGCCTATTTTCTGGTTAGCAACTCCTAGAGTTTATTTGGTCCCACCCACAGGAGGCTTCTTCCAGATTTTATACAGGGCCAAACACTCAAGAGATGTACCCATTATTCTTTGTTATAATGCGTAAAGTGTTTTAGGTTTAGCTAACAAGTGTACATATTTTTTCATGCTTATGCTTATTACAGCAAAGCTGATCAGTATATGTGTGCAGTAAGCAATTCAAAGATATATCCCTGCACGCAAAGAATACAATTAACTTTACTCCCCCTGAAATCAACATGGTTTAGCCCAGAAGTAACTAAGTTCAAGCGCTTAACTAAGTCTGGATCCAGCCCATACAGTATATAAAGTTCCCAATAAATTAAACTTTTATTTGGTTGGCCATGACAAAAGCAGATGCTAACATCCAAAAAACATCTGATTTACACTCCAGTGGTTATATTGAATAAAGTTAGATTGTAGGCAGTGAGTGTGTGTGTGTGTGTGTATATATATATATATATATATATATATATATACACACATATATAGTATGTATACAGGTATATACATTAGATTGTAGGCAGTGTGTATGTGTATATTTTGTATTGTGTGTGTATATATGTGTTTACATGTATATCTCTGTATGAATATATTCGTTATGCACCTGTCCACAGGGCCCCCCTCCCCCAGCAATACACTATGGGGGCTATCATATGACACACCTGCCCCAGTCACCCATGCATATATATGTATGAGGCCCACCTGCCCCCTGGGGCCCCCGTCCTTACCTCTCAGGGCCCCGGGGGATGCTCAGGCGCCTGCGGACCCTTCTCACATGACGGCCGGCTGCGAGGCCTACATGACACCGGGCCGGGGGCTCACCCTGTGGAGGAGGCGGAGCCGGTGACCCCTCCCTCCTGTCACCGCACAGCCGCACCTCCCGCTCCCTGCGCTGTCACGGCCGGTTCCCCGCCCTCCCCTCTGCTCGGTGCCGCGGACAGTCACTGACAGGAATCCGTTGGCTGCCCGGGAGAGACGTGCGCATGCGCTCACACTGCTAGTGGGGGAACCCAGCGGCGGCTCTATTGCGCAGGCTCCGTGCGGCTGCTGTTGCTGGAGACGGCGGGCTGCCGCTGCTTGTACGCATGCGCGGCGGGTTGCTAGCGAAACACCTAGGAATGCGTTGGTTCCTTTGCGCCTGCGCAGTGCCGTGCGGTCTATTGTCATTCTGTCTAGGGAGTCATTAGAGCAGACCCCTCCCTAGTGTTCCTGTCACAGCTGTGTGTGTGTGGTACCCTGACTGATGCACGCCCTCCACTCCATCAAATCCCTTTCATTCACAAGGATGACATATAGGAGCATGTAAATGCTTCTATTCAGACTGCAATATGGGAAAATAAAGCGATGATTTCATGCTACATGCAAAATCCAACCATATTTCCATGGATCCAAAAATCTAATTGCATTTACCCCCCACTTCCCCTTATATTCCATACCCTCAAACATGATCCGTTCCATTAGGTATAAAATACTCTGCTTCTCAGTTTCCAACTGTCAGTTACCATGGTAACCTCCTTTGTTGAGATAAATAGTTTTTTAAATATCAGTTAAGTCATTTCACCAGGTGAGTGTGACAATTGGAAGCTCAGGAGCGAAGTATGTTGTACCTAATGGAATGGGTTATGTTGGAGGGTCTGATATTCATGTAGGGCCACCATCGTGGGGGGGACAGCCGGGACTACTGTCTCTGGCCCTGAAGCTGATGGAGCCTGCAGATTTTTACCATGGCTCTGCATACAGCTGCACATTAGCGGTCCAATGTGCAGGAAAATCCTTCCCTGCGCATTAACCTGCTAGTATTGCAGTTCTGCGGCACCAAGTATGTGCCCCGGGCCCCTAAATATATGGCAGTGGCCCTGCGTTCATGGTTGCAACTCTCCCGGAATGTCCAGAAGACTCCCGAAATTCAGGCATCGCTCCTGGTGTCCCGGGAGAGCCGGCAAATCTCTGATTGAAAGGAAATCATGGCCTCCAGTCCGGTCCTCTTGTGTTTCGATATTGTGAGCCATAGTGCTACTAAGGATGGGTGGTCCTCGGTGACTGATGCACTGTAATCATGGTCTTATGTCCGAGACACACTAACAAAAGCCGGACAAAATATACTCCAACCCCACTTAACATCTCCCCACTATTGTAGTCAGAGGCAGGACTTCAACAAAATGGTGGCACGCCCCTAATGTATAAAAGAGGTAGTGGTTTCCATTACCCCCCTTACAGCCACAACTTCCCAGAGGACCCATAAAATAGTTATTAGGTGTTATAGATAGGAGGCCACGTATTAGTTGCTTGTCACAGTTAAACTTCTTCTCCTAAGAAACCTGAACACTGTAGATATCCTAATAAAATATTCATAGGACACTTTCTGCAATCCGTTGTATCACCAAGAGAGTTATAATTTATTAGTAATAATGTTTTCTACAGCATGTGGGTGAAATGTCTCCATTTTGTATTGCATTCTGGGTAAGTACTTTGACGCCATATACATTGGGTACAATTTATTACAGCGCATACACTATCTATGTGAACATATATGTAAGAACATCAGCAATCTCCATGTCTAAAGTCCAGAGAAGAGATGTATTTAGGACAACATTCACCCCACTCCAAACCTGTCCTGACATTAACTCCTCTTGGGGTATGCAGTGTGGATGTATGGATTATGGATGTATGGAGTATGGATTATGGATGTATGCAGTGTGGATGTATGGATTATGGATGTATGCAGTGTGAATGTATGGATTATGGATGTATGGAGTATGAGGGCAGGCTCGGGTATAGAGTAGATTTCTATAAAGACAGGGACTGCCACATTTCTATGTTCAGCTAGGGGGCAAGATATCATTTCATTTTGGCACCATTAAATCACCAAAAGCATACTGTCATGCAGGGGCGTTTTAAGAAGTGAGGGGGCCCTTGTGCAGGATTTGTACATGGGCCCTCCTACACCTACCCTGAGACAGGACTGTCACAATTTGCGGACCTCAAAATGGGCGGGGCTAACAGTGTTTTAAGCTCCACCTCTTTTTCGGCCCATGCATGTGGACAGTCCCACTGCAGGGGAAGGGGGGCTCATTAGGCATCTATTTCTTCCCTTCAGAAGATCTAAGAGAATGGCCCCCCTTCCCCTGCCAACCCTGGGTGCAGGATGAATGCCATAGGGCCCCCCTGTTCTGAGGGGCCCTGTGCACTGCACACCCCTCACCCATTATAGGATACGCCTATGCTGTCA
>WWET01004668.1:46592-57631 GCA_011038615.1 Limnodynastes dumerilii | reverse complement strand
ATGTCCTCATATCACATGATTATGTCACACAGTAATGTCCTCAGATCACATGATTATACCACACAGTAATGTAATCAGATCACATGATTATGTCACACAGCAATGTCCCCAGATCACATGATTATATCACACAGTAATGTCCCCAGATCACATAATTATGTCACACAATAATGTCCCCAGATCACATGATTATCTCACACAGTAATTTCCCCAGATCACGATTATGTCACACAGTAATGTCCGCAGATCACATGATTATATCACACAGTAATGTCCCCAGATCACATGACTATATCACACAGTAATGTCCCCAGATCACATGATTATATCAGACAGTAATGTACCCAGATCACATGATTATGTCACACAGAAATGTACCCAGATCACATGATTATGTCAGACAGTGATATCCGCAGATCACATGATTATGTCACACAGTAATGTCCCCAGGTCACATGATTATATCAGACAGTGATATCCGCAGATCACATGATTATGTCACATAGTAATGTCCTCAGATCACATGATTATATCACACAGTAATGTCCGCAGATCACATGATTTTGTCACACAGTAATGTCGCCAGATCACATGATTATATCACACAGTAATGTCCTCAGATCACATAATTATATCACACAGTAATGTCCCCAGATCACATATGTATGTATATGTGTATGTATGAATGTCTCTAATATCTATCTATCTATCTATCTATCAATTTCTCCACTGACTCCATCACCCAGAAGCTGCCTGCCCCAGGCTCAGCCCATAGCAGACAGTCAGCGCATTCACCTCAGTAGCCTAACATGGCTCCCATCTCCATAGCAACAGATGTGTCATGATGATGGCTGCCTGGCATGATGTCATGATCTGGGAATGGGAGCAGGGGTGAGACCATGCAGGCAACAATGAGGGTCAGATGCCATTAATCAGCAGATTTACCTGCCTCCCCTGTGCATTACAGAAGTAATGTCCCTTCTGTATCTCTCCCCCACCCTCATGTCTGCACTGGTGCACTGTGTGTGTATGTGGCTGCAGCAATGTACGTGCATGCTAGCTTTATGTGTCTGTGTTTTCCTGTATTGGAACCTGGGTTAATGCAATTAGGAGAGTGCCGGCATTATAGTCAGCTGCCTAATTTATGGGAAATCCATGATCCTGTCCCAGGAGATGAGCTAATGGCTCATCTATGACGTGGCATCATACATGGTACTGCATTCACCAGCTCTGTGCATCTCCAGCAATTATGCCCTGGCATGGTGTGCAAGCCAGAGAACTGGCATCACCCAGCACCGGAGGCACAGGGAGAGCAGTGCCCTCTGTTTAAGCACGCAAGCAGCCATCTGTTCCGGGCAGACATACGCCATCTGACAGCCCAGTCCTGAGCGTGGGGAGTGGATCAAATAAATCATTAGAGATCCGCTCGCCCAGATGGGTGACAGGCGGGTTACTGGTACAAAGTCCTTCTAGCCGGTGCTGCCATGGAAAATGAGTTTACGGCACCACAATCCTTCCTGATTAATGGCAATTATTATTCCTTCCCTCTTGCATCTGGTCGGCATTTATTGTTTTCCTTCCTTCCACACAGACGCTGCATTGTGACAGTGACGGAGCAGAATACACACCTCTGATTGTGCAGAATACACACATGAAGTCTGACATGCACACACGCTACACGTTACATACATACAGTCAGTCAGTCAGTCAGTCAGTCAGCACAGGCTTGCTTTCCAGGGCAGTAAATAAATAATGAGTCAACATTACACTACAATAATCTCCACACCGGCAGCCAGGAGCAGGGGGGTGGATTGTTCTGGGTGGGGACGGGGGACAATATAGTCAGGAAGACCCGTCGTCCATGTGTCAGACGATGCTGCAAATATATATCAGGGACAGATGCTGGGGCTTATAGCTGTCACCCACATTGCTCAGTACAACTGCCTCTGTTATGTGCAATGGACAGTTAATATATATATTATAGCTGTCACCCGAATTGCTCAGTACAACTGCCTCTGTTATGTGCAATGGACAGTAAATATATATAATATAGCTGTCACTCGAATTGCTCAGTACAACTGCCTGTTATGTGCAATGGACAGTTAATATATATATATTCTGATATGTTGTGTAGATGTACAGTGATATTTTTTAATTATAAGTTATTTTGTTATACAGCCCTAGTATATTACATATAATTATATATCTGGCTAATAACAGATAGACTGGAAGGTAAGGGCTTGGCACAAAAGCTTACACTTTATAGGGCTGGAGGAATTCATACATGAGTGTTCGAGCTCTTGTCTGTATGATCCCATCACACAGCGATGTTACCAACCTACCTTAACTTTTCCAAGCGTCAGTAAGGACGTACGTAAAGGATTGGCGCACGTAACCACCTAACCCAGACCCATAATCTACAATTAAAAAATTTAAATGCCTCCCTCTGCCCGCAAAGAGTATTTCCGGGTGTCGTACGGTTGACCCACCCCTTTCGTTCGTATTTACGCTGAAGTGAGTTATGTTACTTAACATCTGCTGTGCGCATACGCAGTACATACAAATAGGCGATTTTACGATAGCGGTTAGCGTAAATACGCCCTCATACGTAGCCCTGGATCTGGCCCAATGTGTATAGAAAGAAAACCTGGACATATTATGTAAAGAGAAGGGACATTGGAAAGTACAGAGGATGATAATAGGGGAGGAGAAGGGTAAGAGCGAGGGCAGGAATTTGGTAACTTGCTAGAAGAGGTCAGGGAGAGTTGGGAGGCTGAAGAAAGTCTTATTGGGTGAGGAATTTAATTCCACAGAGTGGGTGCAGCATGGGAGAAGACCAGAAAAGAGAGCATGTAATGGAGAAGATTCTATTGAATGAGATGATGGGATTAGGCTCCAAGCACGCCTATACCCTCCTATCACAGAAGCTGATATAGAGACAAGGTAAGCTATATAGAAGTCCAGACACCAGGAATGGGCGCAGGTAATGAGGGTGGAAGAATCTCAGATCCTGCACAGAGTGAAGGGAGATAAATGAAGATATGTATATATATGTATCATGATATGTATGAGGGGGTAATGTTGTTGATACTAGCAGTACCCGAGTCCAATAGCATAGTATGGCTTCTCTTGCACTCTGTACGATCCATTATATTTTTCTTGCCCCCTACACAAGGATACCCGGGCACCTTTGTAACCAGTGTCTGCACATACCTGAAATTCAGAGCAGTCTCCATACTCAGACATTGGCTTTACAATGGGTGACACTAAGTGCTCAGTGGCTTCCATCTTGGTGCTATTGTAATTCCTAGAGTTACTAGGGATGGGCTGGACTTGATGATGTCATCAAGCCCCACCCATCCCTGGAATACTAAGATTACAGGAGTGATTGCCAGGGGGTGGGGCTTAATGGCACAATTTGCATAAATTTGCATAAAGCAAGTGCCCCCCCCTGATCCAGAGCCGATCACAAACGTACCAAAGGGCTGTTTACATCACAGCATTGTCACCAGCCCCGGGTCATGTCTAGTCCAGGGGGTGACCTTCCGCATCCTATTTCACACCCTCTGTTAGGATGAGACGCTTTAAACACATTACACAGGGTCCGGAATCGCTGCCGGTGTATTGCGCCCGTGTCACATCAGCTCTACACACAGGAAGAAGAGTCAGTAATTCATGTTTTCATAAAAAAAATGCAATATTGTTTGCTATTATTGCTTTTGCAGTCAAGACATGCTGGGACTTGTAGTTTCACAACACCTGGAGTGTCACAGGTTAGCCATCACTGCACTAGACACATGAATTAGCATCTTTGCTGCACAAGTTCGTTTATCAAGGAGCAAACTTTATTTTGAATTCTTCCTCTAATAATCTCACTCAGCTGCAGTTTATTAGTAAAAGCCGAGGAGAAATCCAGTTCAGCTGCTGTGAGAACCCGCGTTGGCCTCAATAACCGGTTCAGGGTGTTACAGATAAGACACGAAGAAGGAATTCTGGTAAACTGTCAGCGCACCTCCCGCGTGATGTCACCGGCTGATGAGCCCTGCAGGCGTAGGTGTATTCAGCCGCCCGAAATCCATCGCAACCCTCCTGCACGGAGGTTATGTCACAACATTCACCGGTGCCCATCCTCCACCAACACCCAAACGCCCATCTCCACTTCAATAGCCCATTGCTGCGGGTAGGGATATGAATTCGCACGGGATACAAAGGTCTGAGTCACACACTACGTTATCACTATTCTATGGGGATCCAGAAAGAACAGTTTTTATTTGTTTAATTCCATGACTGCCACAGATCCCATCTGATTCTTAAAGAATTAAATTGCTCTTATGTATTAGCTATTACCATCTCTGATGAGAGGCTCTTCCACTGATCCACTACTTTTTCGGTGAAGTTTTCTTTCCTCTCATTCACTTTAGTGCCCTTGTCTTCTAATAACTCTCTGCTAGAAATGCTTCTCTCTTATAACTGGTTATATCCTTCTATCATATCCCCATATCCCTCCTGTACCTGGTTATATCCCTTCTATCATATCCCCCTCTCCCTCCTGTACCTGGTTATATCCTTCTATCATATCCCCCTCTCCCTCCTGTACAGTCCAATAATGTTACGTAACGCCTGCTAGCGGCAAACAGGACGTAGATAAGTAACTATACAGTAAGCAGCTGTGTATTTTGCATTAATCATTTTAACAAATCAACAAGCGTTAACTGTCACCCTACTACCAATGTCACCGTCACCTCCTACAGAAACCTGTGTGTATACAAGAGCAACAAGTATTGACTTAAAGAGAGTCCATTCAACATAGCAGGAAACTGGTCTGGGAGACGCCATGTTGTTAGACGGTAACGAATGCGAATGGGAATTACTGGTACAAATACTAGACCACTTTATTGTACAGAGATATAGAGTTGAGTTGACACGATCCCATCTGAATCTGTCCTCACATTTTGCAGCTACAGTGGTTTTCAGAGGGTAACATTTCTGTTCCTTAAATGTATGTTTTAAAAATAAAAATACATAAAAAAAAAAATATATATTTAATAATGAAGAATTAAAAAAATGTCTTATGAAAAGAATGGGACTGATTGAGAGCTGGGTCCACGCTTGGTGACACGGTAGATTATAAATGTGTAGCGCTGCATTTGCCTGGAAACAAGTGCATTCAGCTGTGGCCGACTTGTGGTCTTAAACAATTTACGTGGATAGTGCCATTTAGCTGAAGGGCGTGGCGTAGCGCATTCTGGTGCTAGGCTCAGTACAGAATGGACCTATTAACACAGCCGGCGTCCGAGTAATATCTGAAGTGAATGCAGTGCCGAATGTTTGAGGGACCTGTCCCAACCGCTGATGATGGATGAAGATAATGATGCATCCGCTCATACAAGGGATTCTGCGTTGAAGACACGTAAAGACCCCCTTCACCTGCCCCCCACGATCGGCTGCCCTAGGCTGCTGCCTGTAATGCCCTACCCCTGCTGTGACTCAGTCATAGCAGAGAGCAGGTCAGCCTAGAGGCCTGTACAGGGACGGATGGTCAGGAGGGGTTATAGATACAACCCTGCTGCTGCTCAACATTTAAGGTTAATTGTCACGCAATCTCGAGCCAGATTCACCCATTGGTCAGGAAAAAACTGCATGTCATTAATAATTTAATGGAATTATAGACCAGATGCAGCGCCTGAGCCATCACTGGGAGAAGGATAAAGGAGCTCCACACTGTCTGCAGCTTGCCGGAGGGGCAATAAATTAAAGGGGTTCTCCTTTCCCCAAAAAATAGTACAGACCTGTGTAAAAATAATGTTTCCTTAACATAAATCACTGTGAGAACCTTGAAGTCGTTCATTTTTCCTATTCTGTTTGAAGCTGCTATTGAAGATTTACAGTAGACTATAATCCCCACGGCAACCACAGTCACTTGACATACTATATTGTAAACAGATAAGCTTTGGAACACCTGTAGTATAACCTGTGGCACCCCTCTCCTCTACCATCATGTGACCACTAAGGAGCTTCATTATTGGTTAGCTCTGAAGAAAGCTCCGCCTTGCCCAGGAACAAAACTAATCTAAATAATATAATTCTATGTTGAATTCTAAACGTGATGTGTCGCTTTTTATACAACCGTCTGCTGAATTTATATGTTAGGTGTTTTTCCTTTATCATCTGTGTCAATGAGTCAGGTGAGTGTGAACTTATAATATAGATGTGCAAATAGATGAGCTTATACTTACAGCAGTATAGAGGATATTCCTCTAAGCAACGTGGATAACTTGCAAGTGAATTCCTTATTCTCTGCAACATCTGCAACTACAAACATGAACACAACATCACAAGTCACAATGCAAATAACAAAGGTAAATAAGCAAAAAAACTTTACAGTAGATTTAAAAGATTCTCCAACTTGACACTTTAGTGTCTGATGAGACATTATTGTGCATAGAGATTCCTTCAATATATATATATTAATCTCTTTTGCTTTACAATTATTATGAAGGGATCGAAGTAAAATATTACAGAGCACGGTAATATCACCAAACACTGAAAGAATGTCGGTGATTTTGCACAGACCTTTCCTTACACTAATTAGAACAGTTCTGGACCCTTACTGCTGATCAGGTAATAGCTTGAATGCATAGATAGCAATGGGTAACATTATGTGTATTATGTTGTAAGCAGCACTGCACTTTGCTAAACTCACTGATTTATCTTTCTGAACCATCTCTAACTCTTCTTTTAGAAAATAAATTATTGAAAGTCATAGAAACAGAGGCTGCGGTGCAACAAATTATTATTCATTTTTTTTAAGAACCACCCAGAGTTCCATGGAAGAAAGTATGTTATTACACAATAATTTATCATCATTAGATATTTCACCATCTTTTATTATTGTTTAGCATTAATGTTTAAACCGAACCTAACATGGCAGGATAAGAATTGTTACAAGGTGTGCCACCAGTGTCTTTAGGTAAATACAGATGTGACCTGAAATTGTCGATTTGGTTAATGTCCAAAATTTTTAGGAGTCATTAATAGAACCCCCAAAATGTACATAGCTTTTTGGCGACATCTAGTGGCCAAGCAGAAAACAGCAGCCCGCCAACTTCAATACACATTTGGGGATTTTAACACCAGGCTTAGCAGAGTCAAATGTGCATCAATAAATGATTGGATAAATAGCACAAGAACACAAGTTAGTAGTCAAATATCATTGCTAATATTCTCATATAAAATGACAATGGTGTCTATATAACATGACGTAAGATTAGGCTAATGACAATCATATGTAAACTGCAATTTTTTTAACTACGAGGATGCTTTGTTTCCTTCCAATCTTCCATCTTTGTCATGTCAGTGTAAATGGAACTGGATAAACCGTCCACTATACAATCTCTTCTAACACAGCATACACACCAGTAGCCACTGGATTGTACGCCATTATCAATAATATACGTATACAGCAGTGTACCTAACCCTCCAGACATAAGCGCAATAACAGAGAGGCGGAGCTAAGGTGACAAATGGGCGTTCCCTCTCAGCCAGGTGACAGTATAGGCGTTCCCTCTTTCTGTGTACTCAACCAGTGCATAAGGCAGAGGGGTGGAGCTTAAGTGGGTGTTCCTTCTTAGTCAGGTGACAGTATAAACATTCCCTCTCTCGGTTTAGACATCCAGACAGAACACAGAGGGGTGCAGCCGAGGTAGTAAACGTCCATGCCCTCTTTCTGTGTACCCATCTGGACATAAGACAGAGGGGCGGAGCTGAGGTGACTAGTGGGCGTTACTTCTAAGTCAGGTGATCATATAGATATATGCTTTTCTTCTTTCTGTTACCCATCCCTGCACTTGAAACGTTAAACACAGGTAACCCGTGGCTTTCGTGGACACGACGATCTCACGTCTGAATAGCGCAGATAGTGTGAATCTCTCTGCATTAAAACCTCTATATAGCTGATCAACACGAATTTTAAGTTATAATTTAACGTAGGCGCAATTCAGTGGATAACTCCGACACAATGTTTAACATAATTACAACACACAAAAACTCTCATATATCAAATATTTTCATATTTTCATAGCAGTGAAACACGACCAAGCGATCGTCACCTCCCTGTCATTTCTAAATGTGTAC
This sequence comes from Limnodynastes dumerilii, assembly GCA_011038615.1. Lineage (NCBI taxonomy): Eukaryota > Metazoa > Chordata > Amphibia > Anura > Limnodynastidae > Limnodynastes > Limnodynastes dumerilii. Next base: position 49,498 of record WWET01004668.1, on the reverse strand, counting down.
AGAATCTTTAGCTGTTGAGATTAAACAGCACAAAATAACCCAACGACGTTGGTTCACAGCGTATTAATATAGACGAACGGGTAAAAAAGTGTCGTCTGCAACAATAAAGTGTGAGAACGTCTATAAATACACAGACAGAGGAGAGGAAGCAGGAGGCGTAACCATGGGAGCTGGAACAGAGGCCGATCGGATTCCATAGCTGTGGATGCATACCTTCCAACATGACCCATTCCATTAGGTCCCAAATACTCTGCTCCTCAGTTTCCAACTGTCAGTTACTATGGAAACCACGTTTGTTGAAGAGGCAAATATTTTTTTTAAACATCAGTTAATTCATTTAAACCAGGTGACAGTTGGAAGCTCAGGAGCGGATTATATTGTAACTAATGGAATGGGTCATGTTGAAAGGCCTGTGGATGAGGCGTCCTCTACAATGCACGGGATCGGTCCGGGAACCATTCCAGCGAATTATAAAGACAAGAAAGAAAATGAAAGAAAATGAAGATTCTATGAAACAGGGAAAGGCTCGGTGTTCTCCTCATGGAAATCTAACATAGTCGGACATCGTTAATATAACCCAAAGTACAAATATACAGATGTTTAAAGTCAGGAGAAAGTATTTAATGGTTCAACTCTAAATAGGAACAGGGAAATGCCTGCATTTGTGTCCCCCTAAGTAAGCGACGGTAGTGCAGAAATCCAAAGATGGGGCCTGGGTTCTGACCGGGTCCCAGGAAGCAGAGACTTGCATTTGATGGGGTGTAGAGGGGTGTGATGGGGGATGGGGTTGTCTGTCTGTCTGGTTGGACAGGTCTGGCCTGAATGTCACCCAATCGTCTATGATGACGCTGCACCAAGGCTCTAACCGATAAGGAATATACTACGGGAGAGAAGCAGCCAGTCAATGGCGTTGAGCATGCTACTGCCTTCCACTGTTACCAGCCACTGGCCACTAATGTTTTGTTTTAGTGACCTAGGTCAGGATTCAGTTACTTATTTTTTATCTTGCGTACGTTGTTTTAAGAATTGAGCTACTACTCCGTACTTACGCAATCTACGTACCATTTCTGTTTAAACTACTTAAAACAACGTACATAAGAAGAAAACTAGGTAACAGTGAATCCAGACATTTCCCTGCAACTTCATATACAGAAGTCCTATAAAAGAGGATGATCGGAGGCACCGGTGCGCTACCTCCCCAGCAAGTCATCCACAAAAGGTGTTTACCGAGAAGACATGAGCGCGTTTGGAAGGCATCTCCCTCCTCCATGAAATCTCTGTACGTCGTTATTCCTACCTGCTAGTGGACTCAGGCGTGCAGACCAGGACCCTGTGTATGAGGACGGGGCATTTACCATCAGCCCTATACCAATACGAGGGAGTCAATATCCTAAACCCTTTCTCTTCAGACGAGGCCCCCCGTCCCTGGCCAGAGACTGTGCTAATAGCTTCCTTCTTGGATTTACCAGCCAGAATTTCTCACCAAATATGGACATATTCAGGAAATCAGCATTTTCTCCAAACGTCACAACTCTGACTTCCAAAAAGCCTGAAACGGCAACAGAACGAGTGCAAAAAATCACCACGCAACAGGGACAGGCCGTCCACGCGTCCTAAAAATAGCGCACACTGGGGGAGGAGCACCTCTAATAATGACACCTTACGTGCTTCAGCCATCATGCGTTTAATAAGTGGCCACTAAGATTTGGAGGAGACACGGTTGCAATGCAAAAGTGGTTTCCCATATTAGGTCAGCTTTTTATTTTGAAAGTGTACACACATCGGAAGCAGCCATTTTCTGAGGTGACGCAACCAGGAACCAGCGACAAAACCTCAGTTACACGGCAATGTTTGTATACCGCTAAAGGTTAAGGGACCACCTGGGGTATATAACAGAAGTCCTAAAAGAGACATTGTCCAATGAGATTAAGGCTTTCATTGACCAAACATGTCAAACAAAAAAAGTGAGAGCTAGAATCTGATTGGACGTTCATGAGCAACCAATCCAAATATACCCCTCAAGTCCAGCGTTCTGTGGTTTTACAGAGCAGCTATGAGCAGCGATTCCCTTTAATAAAATGAACACTATACATAACGTTCCAATTTAATATATTCTTCATATCAATACAAAATGACAAAAATAATCAGTTCATGATGGGATGTTCGCTCACAGACACAGAGTGAATTTGCACTTAAGAACAAAGAAAAAAAAATAATAAATCTGGTAAAAATAAATTAAAAACCTGCTGTCTGCTGATATGGTGATCATTCAGGATTAAAATGAGGAAATAAATAGGTTCTTTCCGGTGGCGTAAGCATCGCTGCACCAGGAGGTATTTAGGACAGGTTAAAAAAAAGTTTAATGCAAATTCTGACAACCTGTGATTTTACCGCAGTCTGAGAACTACACAACCTAAACAGTTTAAGTCCCTGGTTAATATGTTATCCCATTCATTTCAATATTTCCCTTTCAGTTGGCATGTCAGAGGTTTACCAGGATCCATCGCCACCAGGATGCAGAATCAGCAAAGTACGGACTCTGACAACATGGAGTTGTCAACGGCCCCGCCCACTTTTTCTGGTATTTCATTTGCTCATTTCCCATTAGGAATAGAACAACTTTATTAACTACCAGTGACCTCTGCACCCCAGGGGCAATGATAAACCAACAGCGCAAATGCCAATACTTCAATGATCCGGCAGCTTGTAACCCGCGCACCAATATATCCACAAAACAACTCCTATAACATCACAAGTCTACATACAATTCATGTGGGGATTAATGAAGCAACACACGCAAAGCTCTCCTGAGCAGGACAAACCCCATCGGGGCACAGAAGAGTTTCAAATTAAAAATATGCTTTAAGGTTTTGGTGCTCGCACTTCCCCAAGTCCATAGACGAGAT
>WWET01004668.1:2100-18022 GCA_011038615.1 Limnodynastes dumerilii | reverse complement strand
CAGGCTGCAAGGAAGGGAGGGTTAGGGTCAGGCTGCCAGGAAGGGAGGGTTAGGGTCAGGCTGCAGAGGAGGGAGGATCGGGGTCAGGCTGCAGGGAAGGGAGGGTTAGGGTCAGACTGCCAGGATGGGAAGGTTAGGGTAGTGAGCGGGGAGGCTTGGGGTTAGAATTAAGGAAAAAATTGGGGGGACTTTTTTACTTGCTTTTTGGAGCACTGAAATCTCGGTGCTCCATGGATCGATTGCTCATCGAGGCGTATGCAATCGAAAACCCCAGCCAGTTCGAAACTGGCTCGGAGGAAGCGGTCCTATCGAAATATAGGGCTGTCCACCCCCCCACACAGAATAAGTATCATCTCATCAAGGAAGGCAGAACGATACTTCCCGTAATGTCCTGAGTGTCAGATCGCGCTCATTGCAGAGAGAATGGCAGGGAATTCCCATCATGCACCAGGAGGATGTAGAATATTATAAGTTCTGTATAGTTTTGCAGTAATGTGATATTTGTATTGTTATTAATTCCAGTTTTGCAGCATTTCAGAGGTTGGGAAATGTAGGACATAAGGAATTGCAGAGCACAGGACACCTGTTATCTGACCTGTGGTCCTCGCATATCTATTCCTCTCTGCCACAACTTCCGAATCGCTGGCCATTTCCCTGTTTGCACGGGTCCAATTCTATTCATTAGCGGTTTTGTTATATATAGCCCCCGTATATTACCTAGCGCTTTACAATATTAAATAAACTTTATTAAACAAGAATGGTTTAGAACAGACGGACAGGGAGGGCAGAGGGTTTGGCTCGTGAGCTTACACTCTGGAGGGATGGCCATACACGACAACGATCATCCGTCACAACGAGGAGTGACCTGAGCAGCGGGACAGCTGTTTTCTAGGGTAAAGGTCCCAATATTTGAGCCACTCGCCTTTCCTGCTGTGGTAAAAAATCGAGTCTGATGAGGACAGGTTGCCGAGATTGAGAGCCCTATCTCTGATGGTGCAGAACGCAGACCTTTCATTACTTTATCACTGCTGCGCATGCCGATAATTATAGCATCCGAGAGATGAGGGGACTATGTCCAGGAGGTGGAGGTACAGAGTCCGATTATTTAAAATACCCACACCCTGCCGGATATTGTTACCTTGGGATTGATCTAATTTAGAAAGGACAAAATATAAAATTATTGGACTCAATCATTTAGAAAATAGATCATTAAATAATCGGACCAATAACGAATGAAGCAGCGAGGCTACAGGATAAAGTGCTCAGTGATCTGTGGGATCCGGTCACACTGTAATCTTATCAGGGCTATTGCAGATTGCTTGAGATGATGATAGGGTAGGAGAAAGGTAAGGGAGAGGGTTAGGTATTGTCAGAAGAGATGAGGGAGCGCTTGAAGAAAAGTCTTATTGGGTGAGGGAGGTCATTCCACAGTGGGTGCAGCACGGGAGAAGTCCTGTAACTGGGAATGGGAGTAGGTAATGAGTGGAAGAGTTACAGAACCTGTGGAGAGAGAGAGAGCTGGGAGATACATGGTAAAAGTGGTGATATTAATGTGAATGCAGCACGGGAGAAGTCCTGTAACTTGCAATAGGAGCAGGTAATGAGCGTGGGAGAGTCACAGATCTTGTACAGAGCAGAGGGAGATAGCTGGGAGATATATAGTACAAGTGGTGATATTAATGTGGGTGCAGCACGGGAGAAGTCCTGTGACTTGCAATAGGAGCAGGTAATAAGCGTGGAAGAGTCACAGATCCTGCGCCATCCATTCCATATCTTGCCTATACCTTTGTATATTAGGCCACTTCCCATCTGTAATGAAGGATTTGATGCAGCCCCTGGATTCTGCCTGTGTCCTAAATCCACCTTTTCCCTTCTCTTGCAGGCAGAAGCGGTTAGTATTAGGTGCAGGCCTCCTGTGCTAAGTATACCCGCCTGCTGCATGCTGAGTGTGTGTGTGGTGATCAAAATAGCAGCAGTCGTGACCTGCTCCAGGCCTTGAGATATTGGAGGATATTGCATGCAGTTCACTGTGTGTCCACAAGGGGCATACTAACTCACAGTGCACGGGGGGCTGATCCACTGCTGTCAGTTATAATTAGATTTACTACTATGTTTATATTGGATGGGTGAGGTGTTGCCCGTGTCATCCAATCAGATTCTAGCTCTGATATGGTGCCTTCTGTAAAATGATAGCTAGAATCTGATTGGCTGTCCCCTCCCCCCATATTCATTGAGTGTCAAGAAAATACTAACTTTGTGTTGCACTAAATTGGAACTAAAACTAGTGATCAGGACAACAGCGCTTGCTCCAAATGTAATCCCTGTAGGGTTATTGACCGCATGCTGCCATATTCTGTGAATCTAGTTTACTTAAATGTGTCCAGTGCTGGAAGATGGAGGAGTTGCTCACAACAACCAATCAGGTTTTAGCTTTCATTTGCTTAGTGCATTCTATGACATAAAATCTGATTGGTTACTACAAGCAAAACCTACATTTATTTCCTTTATAGAATCTCTACCCCCAGACGGTTGCAGTCTCCGGTCTGATGGCCCGTTTTCCGAAATAGAGACAACCAAAAGTTACTTTTCAGCTGTCTCTATTTCGAATGGGTGGCCATTTTAGAATTTTTTTTTATGAATGGGTGAGTGTGTGATCAGAATACTCGCCCATTTATTTTCGCAGACCCGCCGCATGACGGCTACAGAGAGGTGAGTAACCTCTCCAGGGAATTTTAGTATTAGGGGGGGTTAGGAGCTTAGGACTAGGGTTAGCACCATAGAAGGGGAAGGGTTAGGGTCAGGCAGTGGGGACTTAGGGTTAGGCTATAGAGAAGGGAGAGTTAGGGTCAGGCTGCGGGGAAGGGAAGGGTTAGGGTAATGAGAGGGTTAGGGTCAGGCTGCGTGGAAGGGAGGGTTAGGGTTAGGCTGCAGGGAAGGGAGGGTTAGGGTCAGGCTGCGGGGGAGGGAGGGTTAGGGTCAGGCTGCGGGGAAGGGAGGGTTATGGTAATGGAAGGGGAGGGGAGGGTTAAAATTAGGGGAAGGGTTAGTTTAGCCACTCCCCTTTTCGGACCACCGTGTTCGGGGCTCTGGGGATGGATTGCTGTGCCTCTTCGAGAGGCAATAGTGCTGGTCTTTGCGGGTACACACTCACCCCCAGAGTAGGGTTTTAAGTGACAGTCAGGAAAGGAAAGAAGGGGCATCTCGTGTGTGTCTCTGGCGTGACAACTGGCACTGACAGTCTTAACATCCCCTGAAGCCTTGTCTCTCGCTACCTTCATGCATTTTCCCACTGTTCAGTCTGTATCTTTATTATGCTCTGTTTCTTGTATTATAAATATGCACAAGATGAAATCTAATCACCTAATGTGTGATCCAGACTTTCATGGGTCTAAACGCCATGATTACCAATCAGAATCCACTGCGACTCCTCCAGACATAAGACAGAGGGGCGGGGCTGAGGTGCAAAGTGGGCGTTCCCTCTTAGTCAGGTGATAGTGTATGTGTTTCCTCGCTCTCTGTACCCTTCCAGACATAAGACAAAGGCTAAGACATCTGGGTAGAAGGGCTTGGCGCTAGGGATCTATCCGTATCCTTTAGTCTGTGATCTGTGTGCATCAAATTGGAAGTCTGTATCAGCCCATGAATTGTTACACACAAAATGAGAATATTGTATGTACAAATGTCAACAATCCAAGTATGCTCCGGAAGCCAAAATGTTCCAACCCCCCATCCCCCATAGACTTGCAGCTATTTTTCCCCTGCGTACAGCGATCCTAGACATGGTTACCCAATAACCTGGCTTCAGGCTACACAGAACATTCTGCAGTGTAAAGTTCAACAAATTCCAATGCTCCAGACCCTCCGACAGGACCCCTTCCATCAGCTACACAATACTCCGCTCCGGAGCTTCCAGCTGTCACTCACCTGGATTTAATGAATTAACTGATGTTTTAAAAACATTTTCCTCTTCGGCACGATTGGTTCCTGAGCATCTAGCAATCAGTTACTATGGTAACCACCTGTGTTGAAGAGGAAAATGTTTTTAAAACATCAGTTAATTTATTAAATCCGGGTGAGTGACAGTTGGAAGCTCTGGAGCGGATTATGTACCTGGTGGAAGGGGTCATGTTGGAGGCTCTGCGGAGCTGGTAATGTATGGAGTCGGATACCGCTGGACGCTTGTCTCTCGTGATGTAGGGGTGTATGACTGAAATATTCATGCTTGGTTACACTGCACCTCTATTTATTCTGCAGTTCCTGCGGGTCACGAAGCAGTACCTCCCACACATCGCCCGCCTCTGTCTCATTAGCACATTCCTGGAAGATGGCATCCGCATGTGGTTCCAGTGGAGCGAACAGAGAGATTACATCGAGGCCACGTGGAGCTGCGGATACCTGCTGGCCACCATCTTTGTCCTCATTAACTTGATAGGGCAGCTGGGTGAGTCTTACTGCATGTTGACATATAAACATGATGCGGAGAGGTCTTCAACAAAATGGCGGCTATAGTGCATCTGATGGACTTTAGGGCGGTGGAGGCAGCCATGTTGTGGTCTGGTTATCAGTGATAGCAGCCTGGGCCTTGAAGAGGGGCTGTTTTCTCCTAAATCTCAATACATCCATCCGACCATTTTATATATTTATTTTTATTTGGGGGGGGGGGGCGGCACATAGACAAACTGTGTCGTTCCAGATGTTATGAAACTACAAATCCCATCATGCTCTGCCAGTTATCAGCTATGACTAAACGGATGCTGAAGCATGCTGGAAATTGTAGTTTTACAACCCCTGGCAGGTATAAGAGAGGCCAGGGCTCCATTTAAATATTTGTCACAGTCGTCCTGTACTCTGAGTTTGAATCCTCATTAAAGCCCTATTCAGAGTACCGGACGTATAACATATATGTCCGGTGTTTAGCGATTTTTACTATTGCGCATTATGCGGATTTCAGACCGCATTTACGCAATCTACGTAAGAAAAAGATACGTAGACTATGTTAAAAAAAATGCGCAAGAGAGAGAGACTTACGTGGTTGTTCATATAACTTCGCTCAACTTATTCTGGCTTCTTACATTTTGGCGGGTTCCTAAATTTGAATTAAATTTGTCCACCCCAGGGTTGCACGCTCTCTCTTCTGTCTGTTCCCAGCATCTTAACCGCAAATGTCAAAAATCCAGGAGCAAATTCACCCCAAATTTATGGGAAAAAATATATAAATTCATGAGGATATGGAATCAAAATGAAAGGGTTTACAAAGCGTCAGTAAATCAGTCATTACACCCATTAAAAAGGGTGCCCACCGCAAATGGCAAAAATCCAGAAGCAAATTCACCCCAAATTTATGGGAAAAAATATATAAATTCATGAAGATATGGAATAAAAATGAAAGGGTTTACAAAGCGTCAGTAAATCAGTCATTACACCCATTAAAAAGGGTGCCCATAATTGTCTGTAAAATGTGTTGCTGAATTATTATTATTATGTAATCTTTAAGTTAAAAAATTTTTAGGCTCCTATCATTTTTTATTTTTTTATTTTTTATTTTTTTATATTGTGACCTCTCGGAAGTTTTGTTGTAACATTACTGCACTATTGTACTACTGTATAATGCTGTGTATTGGTACTGCACTATGGTACTACTGTATAATGCTGTGTATTGGTTCTGCACTATTGTGGTAATGTATAATGCAGTGTATTGGTACTGCACTAAGGTACTACTGTATAATGCTGTGTATTGGTTCTGCACTATTGTGGTAATGTATAATGCTGTGTATTGGTACTGCACTATTGTAGTACTGTATAATGCTGTATATTGGTTCTGCACTATTATGGTAATGTATAATGCTGTGTATTGGTACTGCACTATTGTACTACTGTATAAAGCTGTGTATTGGTACTGCACTATTGTACTACTGTATAATGCTGTGTATTGGTACTGCACTATTGTACTACTGTATAATGCTGTGTATTGGTACTGCACTATTGTACTACTGTATAATGCTGTGTATTGGTACTGCACTATTGTACTACTGTATAATGCTGTGTATTGGTACTGCACTATTGTACTACTGTATAATGATGTATATTGGTTCTGCACTATTATGGTAATGTATAATGCTGTGTATTGGTACTGCACTATTGTACTACTGTATAATGCTGTGTATTGGTACTGCACTATTGTACTACTGTATAATGCTGTGTATTGGTACTGCACTATTGTACTACTGTATAATGCTGTGTATTGGTACTGCACTATTGTACTACTGTATAATGCTGTGTATTGGTACTGCACTATTGTACTACTGTATAATGCTGTGTATTGGTACTGCACTATTGTACTACTGTATAATGCTGTGTATTGGTACTGCACTATTGTACTACTGTATAATGCTGTGTATTGGTACTGCACTATTGTACTACTGTATAATGCTGTGTATTGGTACTGCACTATTGTACTACTGTATAATGCTGTGTATTGGTACTGCACTATTGTACTACTGTATAATGCTGTGTATTGGTACTGCACTATTGTACTACTGTATAATGCTGTGTATTGGTACTGCACTATTGTACTACTGTATAATGCTGTGTATTGGTACTGCACTATTGTACTACTGTATAATGCTGTGTATTGGTACTGCACTATTGTACTACTGTATAATGCTGTGTATTGGTACTGCACTATTGTACTACTGTATAATGCTGTGTATTGGTACTGCACTATTGTACTACTGTATAATGCTGTGTATTGGTACTGCACTATTGTACTACTGTATAATGCTGTGTATTGGTACTGCACTATTGTACTACTGTATAATGCTGTGTATTGGTACTGCACTATTGTACTACTGTATAATGCTGTGTATTGGTACTGCACTATTGTACTACTGTATAATGCTGTGTATTGGTACTGCACTATTGTACTACTGTATAATGCTGTGTATTGGTACTGCACTATTGTACTACTGTATAATGCTGTGTATTGGTACTGCACTATTGTACTACTGTATAATGCTGTGTATTGGTACTGCACTATTGTACTACTGTATAATGCTGTGTATTGGTACTGCACTATTGTACTACTGTATAATGCTGTGTATTGGTACTGCACTATTGTACTACTGTATAATGCTGTGTATTGGTACTGCACTATTGTACTACTGTATAATGCTGTGTATTGGTACTGCACTATTGTACTACTGTATAATGCTGTGTATTGGTACTGCACTATTGTACTACTGTATAATGCTGTGTATTGGTACTGCACTATTGTACTACTGTATAATGCTGTGTATTGGTACTGCACTATTGTACTACTGTATAATGCTGTGTATTGGTACTGCACTATTGTACTACTGTATAATGCTGTGTATTGGTACTGCACTATTGTACTACTGTATAATGCTGTGTATTGGTACTGCACTATTGTACTACTGTATAATGCTGTGTATTGGTACTGCACTATTGTACTACTGTATAATGCTGTGTATTGGTACTGCACTATTGTACTACTGTATAATGCTGTGTATTGGTACTGCACTATTGTACTACTGTATAATGCTGTGTATTGGTACTGCACTATTGTACTACTGTATAATGCTGTGTATTGGTACTGCACTATTGTACTACTGTATAATGCTGTGTATTGGTACTGCACTATTGTACTACTGTATAATGCTGTGTATTGGTACTGCACTATTGTACTACTGTATAATGCTGTGTATTGGTACTGCACTATTGTACTACTGTATAATGCTGTGTATTGGTACTGCACTATTGTACTACTGTATAATGCTGTGTATTGGTACTGCACTATTGTACTACTGTATAATGCTGTGTATTGGTACTGCACTATTGTACTACTGTATAATGCTGTGTATTGGTACTGCACTATTGTACTACTGTATAATGCTGTGTATTGGTACTGCACTATTGTACTACTGTATAATGCTGTGTATTGGTACTGCACTATTGTACTACTGTATAATGCTGTGTATTGGTACTGCACTATTGTACTACTGTATAATGCTGTGTATTGGTACTGCACTATTGTACTACTGTATAATGCTGTGTATTGGTACTGCACTATTGTACTACTGTATAATGCTGTGTATTGGTACTGCACTATTGTACTACTGTATAATGCTGTGTATTGGTACTGCACTATTGTACTACTGTATAATGCTGTGTATTGGTACTGCACTATTGTACTACTGTATAATGCTGTGTATTGGTACTGCACTATTGTACTACTGTATAATGCTGTGTATTGGTACTGCACTATTGTACTACTGTATAATGCTGTGTATTGGTACTGCACTATTGTACTACTGTATAATGCTGTGTATTGGTACTGCACTATTGTACTACTGTATAATGCTGTGTATTGGTACTGCACTATTGTACTACTGTATAATGCTGTGTATTGGTACTGCACTATTGTACTACTGTATAATGCTGTGTATTGGTACTGCACTATTGTACTACTGTATAATGCTGTGTATTGGTACTGCACTATTGTACTACTGTATAATGCTGTGTATTGGTACTGCACTATTGTACTACTGTATAATGCTGTGTATTGGTACTGCACTATTGTACTACTGTATAATGCTGTGTATTGGTACTGCACTATTGTACTACTGTATAATGCTGTGTATTGGTACTGCACTATTGTACTACTGTATAATGCTGTGTATTGGTACTGCACTATTGTACTACTGTATAATGCTGTGTATTGGTACTGCACTATTGTACTACTGTATAATGCTGTGTATTGGTACTGCACTATTGTACTACTGTATAATGCTGTGTATTGGTACTGCACTATTGTACTACTGTATAATGCTGTGTATTGGTACTGCACTATTGTACTACTGTATAATGCTGTGTATTGGTACTGCACTATTGTACTACTGTATAATGCTGTGTATTGGTACTGCACTATTGTACTACTGTATAATGCTGTGTATTGGTACTGCACTATTGTACTACTGTATAATGCTGTGTATTGGTACTGCACTATTGTACTACTGTATAATGCTGTGTATTGGTACTGCACTATTGTACTACTGTATAATGCTGTGTATTGGTACTGCACTATTGTACTACTGTATAATGCTGTGTATTGGTACTGCACTATTGTACTACTGTATAATGCTGTGTATTGGTACTGCACTATTGTACTACTGTATAATGCTGTGTATTGGTACTGCACTATTGTACTACTGTATAATGCTGTGTATTGGTACTGCACTATTGTACTACTGTATAATGCTGTGTATTGGTACTGCACTATTGTACTACTGTATAATGCTGTGTATTGGTACTGCACTATTGTACTACTGTATAATGCTGTGTATTGGTACTGCACTATTGTACTACTGTATAATGCTGTGTATTGGTACTGCACTATTGTACTACTGTATAATGCTGTGTATTGGTACTGCACTATTGTACTACTGTATAATGCTGTGTATTGGTACTGCACTATTGTACTACTGTATAATGCTGTGTATTGGTACTGCACTATTGTACTACTGTATAATTCTGCGTTGTGTTTTCTAGGAGGTTGCATTCTGGTTCTCAGTCGGAACTTTGTACAGTACGCCTTTTTCGGTCTCTTTGGAATTATCGCAATGCAGGTGAGTGGGGGAGGGGTGTTCTGTCCGGTAAACTAGACTTTTTGGCCAACTTTGTTTAGTTATAAAATATGTTTCCTGCTGGTCACTGCCCTATTGATCCTCCAATGACGCGCCCCGTTAATCAGATGTGATCCACTCTGTTTTGATCCTCTTCGGATCTGTGTTTTGGAAATCTTCACCTCCAAACAAGTGCAGCCATATATATTCATGCAAAATATCTAATAACATTATTGTTATATTTAACAGCATCTTAATTGTTTTTTTTCTCACCTCTCTGTGTATTAGACTATTGCATACAGCATCCTTTGGGACTTGAAGTTTTTAATGAGGTAAGTTTCTTATTTTCTAGAATAAGATAAGTGATTTTTATTCTGCTGAGACACATTTTATTATATACAGGAAATCCTGTTTATTTTTCAATGTGTTCATGCTAATGCTGTGCCAGGAGAAATGTCCTCTGTTTTCTATATGAACTTATTAGTTTATAATCCCGCAGCTTTAGTAAATCTGGCCCCAGGCCCTTAGTGTTCTTTGGTTTCTACAAGCTGTTTTCTGTGCAGCCAGATAGGAGGATTTTTAACGATTTTGGAATTAAATACTTTGGTTACTTAATGACTTATGATTCTGCCTCTACCATGGTAACCACAGTCACAGGACACATGATGTCATTATTCTGCCTCTACCATGGTAACCACAGTCACAGGACACATGGCATTATTCCGCTACCATGGTAACCACAGTCACACGACACATGTCATTATTCTGCCTCTACCATGGTAACCACAGTCACAGGACACATGATGTCATTATTCTGCCTCTACCATGGTAACCACAGTCACAGGACACATGATGTCATTATTCTGCCTCTACCATGGTAACCACAGTCACAGGACACATGATGTCATTATTCTGCCTCTACCATGGTAACCACAGTCACAGGACACATGATGTCATTATTCTGCCTCTACCATGGTAACCACAGTCACAGGACACATGATGTCATTATTCTGCCTCTACCATGGTAACCACAGTCACAGGACACATGATGTCATTATTCTGCCTCTACCATGGTAACCACAGTCACAGGACACATGATGTCATTATTCTGCCTCTACCATGGTAACCACAGTCACAGGACACATGATGTCATTATTCTGCCTCTACCATGGTAACCACAGTCACAGGACACATGATGTCATTATTCTGCCTCTACCATGGTAACCACAGTCACAGGACACATGATGTCATTATTCTGCCTCTACCATGGTAACCACAGTCACAGGACACATGATGTCATTATTCTGCCTCTACCATGGTAACCACAGTCACACGACACATGATGTAGTGATAAGAGGGGCTTTGGGTTGTCTGTCTGTGCTCCTGTTTTGAATACATACGCTGGTTCTCCATTTTGGTGCAGCCCTGACGTTGTATTCTCCCTCCAGGAACCTGGCTCTGGGCGGCGGGCTCTTATTGCTTTTGGCAGAGTCTCGGTCGGAAGGAAAGAGCATGTTTGCCGGGGTGCCCACCATGGGCGAGAGCTCGCCGAAGCAGTACATGCAGCTGGGAGGGAGAGTGCTGCTGGTGCTTATGTTTATGACGCTGCTGCACTTTGACGCCAGCTTCTTCTCCGTAAGTATATATCAGACACACGGGGAAGGGGGGAAGGGCAGCTGCAATGATTAACCCTTTGGCTCAGATTTACCAGAGGTTCGGCATCGTCCTTCCTTGTCTTGCGCTGATGAGACCTAATATGATGGACACGGTTTTCTTATACGCCTGTATATATAGATGAAAGGCTCTGAGGCATATTACTGAACCTCCCACCCTCCAGTTTATATACAGATCGTCATATTCTAATATATCGCGTCTCTTGAATAATACCCTTCCTGTACCTGGTTATACCCCTTGATATATGTGAAAGCTGCTTCATATCCCCCTGGCTCTTCTCTGCTCCAAGCTACACATTTGTCAAGGACGAATTGTACATCAGTTTCCCTACTGTTTTTTGTTGGAGACGCAGAACCTGATTCACACTTAAGAATGATTTAGGTTCTTAATTATACGCAACTAGTAGCAAGGCGACTTCCCTGCCACGCCTCCAGTTTTCAGCTTCTTACCCGACTTAAGAATGCCATAGGGCTCCTTATCTTTAGGTTCTTAGTTGTGTGTGTCGGGCGGCTAATTAAGAGCGTTTCTACCTAACCGCGCCCAGATTTCCTCTTAAATTCCTCCCTCCACCCACTCTTCTTATCTTTGTTCTTAAGTTTTCCTGGCACCCCCCTTCATTCTTAAGTCACTAAGAACCTAGATGAAACAGGTTGGTAATAGTGATTCAGAGCTTTCCCGTTCTTAAGTCCTACGTAAATTGTGTATATTAGGGTACTACGCCTGCCCAGTATATCCCTTCTTATATCTACGCACCTAAAAAGTAGCATTTTCTTATCTGTGCATCAGGTCCACAGTTCATAAAGTCTTAATATAAATAGTTATAAAAAAAAAAATCAATAATTCCTCGATATGTATATTGTGTAGGTTTTTTTTTCTCTTAAGCTGTCCCCAAAATAATTGTCCAACATCAATTTCTTTTAGATAACCGTCATTGAATAATATGCAGGAAAGCATCAATCCGTATACGTTTATGTTGAAAAAATGTATTTATTGAACGTTTGCAAATATAAAAATTAAAATCTCTCATAAGCACTTTAGAATGTCAGTAGGAAAAGGTTGAGTGTAGCGGCTACTCAGTCTGTCAAATAATCACTCGTGGCGAGTCCTCGCTGCGATGTGTCACATTGTGAAATGGACTGCGGAGAGTTTCTTTATGGCTGTCACATGTCACATGAGTCATTGCTGAATTTTTATTTTTATGAATGGGTGAGTGTGCGATTTGCAAACTCACTGGGAGCTAACGGCCCTATGGAAATAGGGGGGACCCACACTCATAATTACTATAGATGTAGAGGTTCCTCCAACACTTCCATAGACCTCCCCAAAAAATCGTGCATGCACCTAACCGATTATCTCGTCCCTCAGATCCTACAGAACATTGTTGGCACAGCGCTCATCGTCTTGGTGGCCATCGGATTCAAGACCAAGTTGGCGGCTCTAACTCTGGTGGTCTGGCTGTTCGCCATCAACGTCTACTTCAACGCTTTCTGGAGCGTCCCAGCCTACAAGCCAATGCACGACTTCCTGAAATACGACTTCTTTCAGACCATGTCCGTCATCGGGGGCCTCCTCCTGGTTGTGGCCCTGGGACCTGGCGGGGTATCCATGGACGAAAAGAAAAAGGAATGGTAGTCCCGACTCGAAATTGTCCCGTTATCTCTTCCCGCACACCCCCCACCTTCGCCATCATCTTTGTAGCCCACCCCTGGAGTCTTGTGGCCAACCCAGCGGTGATGGGAGCGGTCGCAGGACCTTTCCTGAGTTTCCAGGCGCAGTAAAGTCACATGATTCTCTGTTCCCGCGTATAATGCAGTATGTTTATATCCGAGGAGACGTTTCACTCTTCTTCGTTCGTCAGAGCCACAAGCCGTCCACTTTGCTGTCTGCGACTTTTGGTTCTGAAGCCATTTTTGCTGAGTTTTTGGGCGTTGGGAAGAGCTTTATAGTCCTGTTTTACACCTAGGTTGGGGCGCAAGGCTCTGGTTCATTATTTAACACTGTATGTGCCGGAACTCGGCTTTGTGTCAATGTTTTGTTCATCCTCTTTTATGTCTGGACACGTTATGAGCCATCTCTGCTTGGAAAGGGTCTGTGACCCGTCTGAGACTCTGTGCTGTGAAGTCATCTGTAATTAAACATAAAGTCGTACCTCGTCTCTAAACACGCCCCTGTTTTCCAGCTGGACGTGCTGACGCCTTGCAATATTTCGCTTCCTCCCCCACCATCCCTGTCCCAGCCATGTTCACAGGTCCGTCTATGGATGGTTTGCTTTGCAGAGTCTGGAAGCATAAATCTAACGATCGTCCTTGAGCAAGTATTCCTCTCTACAGACCTAGGCGCGTTCTGAAAGGCTTTTAACCCTTTTTAATTCACATCTTTCTGTATCACTTCCTCCGCCCTGGCCATCGTGACGTCTTAATCGTACAGCTCGATGAAGGAGCTTATTTTTTTTTTTTAAACCCTAAAACGCGTCCTTGTTAAAGATTTCCGAGTTCCCGGAGGAATAAATTTTATTCTATTGTGGTTCTGTAATTTGTGTGATAGAAAAATGTTCTTTAGCCAAATGATTCTGTTTCCCAACACAAACTAAGCAGCTGCTGTTTACAGAGAGGTGTCCTTCCACCTGGGGGGGATTGGGTAATACTTTAGTGTTTTTTTACAGGCTTCGTATGGTCAAAAGGAGAAGGGGTATAAACAAAAACGCACTGCGGTAGCCGGGAAGCGAGTGTAGACTCTGTAATCGCTGGGTTATGTTTATAATCTAACTGATAAAGGAAGGAAAGAACTTCTGATGAACCGGCGATTCTTTTGGTTTGATCACGATTGTGAGATTGTATCAACGCACAACATAAAATGAACCCCAAACACTTGTGTTTACTATTGTCAGGAAATGGTTGGCGGTTTTGCCGATGCTGCTTAATCATTCCGGTTGCACAGCCATCGCTCTGTGTCGCGGTAAGGTCATGTTGCAGAGAGATGCGATTCCGATGGGATGCCTCATAGGGTTCATTGAGTCGGCACAGGAAAGAGTCCAATTCACTGGATGCCAATATATAATAAAGTATTCTGATGTCCATTAGTATTTAATGTTTAATTCCCAAAATGAAAAGCGTAAACCTGGTGTCTCGATCGTAACATGGCGCCAACGATTGGGGTCTGGATTCACGGTTACGTAGCTTTCGTCTGGCGTACATTGTTTTAAGAATTAAGTTATTGCGCATGCCTAGTAACTTATTTACTCTATCTATGTACCATTTCTGTGCGTAGATTGCCGCAGTCTTTCTCTATGCAATCTATGTACAGAAATGGTACGTAGATAGGATAAATAAGTTACGACACGTGTAATAGCTCAATTCCTAAAACAACGTACGGAAAACGCAAAGCTACGTAACTGAAGCCAGAGCGCGGTCTGTACCAACAGCATTAATACTGAACAGTCTGTTATTTTCTTGTTTCTTAAAGTTGATGTAGAGATAAAAGTGATTTACGTTTAAAATGCATTTGCTTAGTAAAAAAAAAAGAAAAGAAAAGACACGTTTTAGTGTGATATTTTAGGTGTTTCTCTGGATACGGATCTTATAGGCCAGTATTGGCCAACCTACCCTGTGTCTCTCCAGCTGCTGTGTAACTACAACTTCCAGACCTCTTTGTCAGGTGTCCGCTATGCCCATGCTGGGGGTTGTAGTTACGCCTGCCCAGGCCAGCTAGAAGTAAATTAATGGCACAGTTTCTTCACTTAGCTTAACTCTCGCCCTGGGCCACCAGCAGTTAATAAACTGCGACAGAGGAGGAGCTTAAATACAACACATAGGAACGAATCCAGACTTATGGAAAGGGGGCGTGCTGGAAGTCTTCCCAATGGCGGGACTGGGATGTAAGGTAGAAGGGGGCATCAATTTAAACTATACATTAAGGGGCATGCTTAGGCCCTTATGCCCTTTTCCGATTTCCAAATCGTGCCAGTTAGGGTGCTGGCATTGTATGCCCATACGGGTGAGGGGGAGTGGCCTCGGAGGGCAGGATCTGGCATTGGATGGCTGCTGCTGCTAAGCGCAGGTCTTTTGCTCACACGGGAGCCCGGATACAGCGGGGGTCTGGCGTTGGATTGGCAGCAGAAGAAGAGTCCTGGATCCGATCCATAATGCATTATCTCTGTTATTACATGAAAGTGAAATAAACGGCTCCGTCATTCATTTTTATACTTTGTGATCTCGTCTGTTGCTAGCCTCCGTTAGAGAGGGCGGCTGTTATTGCTGAATCACCAGCCGCTGTGTAAAGTCAATCTATAGTGAACTAGTGACTATCGAGGCTGCTGATTCTGTGCTGGGAATCACTGCAAATCTGCACCTGCACAACCCATCCTGACCGGCAGGGGGCGACAAATTTCACATCGCGAATCGAAAGAAAATGGTTATTGTTTTGCAACTTAATTCTAAAGAAGAGTTTAAAGATAAATCTGTTCCATGTTTCTATGCACTCATTTAAATGATTCACTTATGTCCCTGCATGCAAATTGTTGTGTGTATATATATATATATATATATATATGTGTGTGTGTGTGTGTGTGTGTGTGTGTGTGTGTGTGTGTGTGTGTGTGTGTGTGTGTT
>WWET01004667.1:82553-93385 GCA_011038615.1 Limnodynastes dumerilii | reverse complement strand
AACGCAGCATAAAAAAACAATTGAATTAGGGGTTTTTTTGCGGGCGAATACGTCGTATTTTTTCCGACGCTAAATTTTTGAAAATACCGCCTGCAATTGAATCAGGCCCTAAAAATTTATATATATCCTTATTGCCAAACATATTTCTACTTTCTCTTAAAGGCATATCACCACAGCATCCCTCCGCATACAAAAATCAATTTTTAAAGGTCACTGAATTTGTTAGTATAGGAGGCCAGTTCTTATTTACTATACTGCTTTTTCAATAATCATTCAAATACATATTTCCCATTTCTTAGTTACAAGGCATACGTTTCTTAAAGGAGTGCTGTTAGGTTAGATTTATTCCATATATAGGCAACATCAGAAAGCTATTGTATACAAAGAATTCTAAGGAATTTTGCAGCTATGAATTTGGTTCACATTCAACATTAAATCCCAATTAACACATAAAGCAAATTTAAGAATAAACTGTGCATGATCATGCAATCTACTTCGACTACCAATCCCCAATGGTTCATGATAGCGTATTAGTAATAAAGCAGATGTTACTAACGGATGTTCCTATAAAAAGGGGTTTGACTCAAAGGTTTCATTAAAACCTTGTGGGGCCAAAGTTTACAAAATCCAAAAATGTTACCTCTGGGAGAGCTTTTTCAGTCTATCTATCTCCCCCTTGTTGATTTATCTCTATTACTTCAATTGCTCTGATCTTCATAACGTCCAGTTTCCCATTATGGGCCACGTTAAAGTGGCAAGGGACACTCTGGTTCTGACCCTTATTCAAAATGTTTCTGTAGTCTTTCAGTGCTCTTATTTTAAGTGGGCATTTTGTCTTCCCAATGTAGGACAGACCACACCCACATTCCAATAGATAAGCTACACACATTGAATTACAATTTGATTCCTCTCTAATTTTGAATGAATTTACTTTACAGGTAACTATATTTATAACCTTTCATTTTGAATAAAATGTGATAGGAAAAATGTAGATATTCTGCTTTTGATTGTCTTCTTTGCTTTTATATATTAACATTGTACACATAGGGCCAGATTCAGACCTAAGAAGAAGTTAAGAAGGTTCGGACTCTCTAAAATACGCACGTTAGTGGAAAGACAACTCCCATGACTCTCCTCTCATTCTTACAGTTCTTAGCACACTTCCTCCTCCCAAAGGCTACCTAGATCTCTGTTATGTCTTTGCGTCTAAAGTACGCTTTTACTTTACAAATGCGGCCCAAACTGCCATATTTGAATGCCCCCCCCCACCCCACCCAGTTTTCAATTTCTTCTTATGGGAGAATGACACACCCTTCATACTTCTCATTATGAATGGAGTTCAAGGTTGTTGATGGGTTCCTGTGTGTATTAGCTGGATCTCATGTGTAAGTCTGAGTTCTGGGCCTGTGCAGTTTATCCGTTTCTACAAATATGCACAGAGATTCTGGGTCGTATTCAGACCTCCGATATGAACTACTGCGCATTACTTGTTGCAACGTAGATTGCGTATACACGGTCTTTAAAACCGCGTATGCGCAATCTACGTTGCAAAAAGTAACGTAGATAGCGTAATAAAATTACTGTGCCTGCGCAGTAGTTCATATCGGTAAACGTGGTCAGAGGTCTGAATACGACCCTCTGTTTCTTCATTAAGTGTGAATCAGGCCCATAGTGCCTTCACCTATGTAAGAGTGACTTACATGTCTGGGCTATATAAGGCACACCATATACACTTACAGGACCTGATCCAGAGCTGCACTCTGACTGTATTTTTAGGAGAAACCCCACTGTGACCATGTGAAGAATGCACAGATAGTCTCTGAGCTGCCCATCCACCTGCGGTCACTGCCATGTGCTCTGCACTAGAGGAACAGGGAGTTACACTATATGTAGAAGAGAATGGGGGCGGTTTAGTTCTGCTATGAGCATAATAGCAGCCAGGGTGACCTGCACTTCCACCTATAGATCGGACGCATGAATCCTAAGAATACAGGTCCATACAGGTCCATACTAGAAGCCTTTTGGGGATGCATGGGCTCTCACCATTTGCTTTTGTTTTATGCTCTATGTGAGTATAAGTAGAAAGTCTGGATTTAGTCCATAGCTAAGGGTCTGGAAGAGTTCTGGGTAAGTTGGTGACTGGAGAGATGAAAGGATAAAGAAGTAAAAGGAGACATTTCCATTACAAGCAATTTTCCCTTATAGAAGGATCTGTACTGTAATGATTAGAAGTGCTGTTTCTATATAATGTAGAACAAGTATAAAAGACGCAATGTATTTATATGTACATGTTTATAATAGTATTCATTGTATAAAACTGGGTAATATACTACTAGTATATTTCTACTTTAGTATTGTGTATGTAATATAACTATAAATTATCTCTCAGTAATGTAGATAATACAGATATTGGGGTAGACCCAGAACTACGTTTGAAAAACGTTTACTCGCGTAGCGTATTTACGCGTGCGTACCTTCTATACACTCCCCTAGGCACACCCCTTGAATGTACGTATTTTGTCAAAATACGCTTTCCAAACCCTACCTTACCTTTTGGCAATGTAACCACAGTGATCCGCACATGTACGTATGGGCCACACGTATTTACGCCGCTAAGCACGCCCATACTGTACACTTTAAATACAAACCCCGCCTACATAGCATATTTCAGACGTATTTTGGACTCACGTAAAATTGGCACGCCCACACGTAAGGATTTACGTGACACATACGGGCACGCCCACAGTTAAGGATTTACGTGACACATACGTGAATGGCCCATACGTTCACATTTACGCTACGGAGCGTATTTTCTATGATGCGCATGCGCAGTACTTACAAAAACGCGATTTTACATCTCCGCCATGCGTTGTTCTGGATCTGGCCCAAGTTTTAGCTAATCTTGAGATTGTAATTTTTTTTGTACTGAGTGACGTTAGGGGTGTTTATATCTAATTTACAAGTCTAGGACTGTGATAGGACAGTGTGACTGATAAAAGAAAATATAAGACTGACAAGAGAATCTAATTTTACAGTGGGAAAATGTGTAGATATTTATTTTCTGTCATGGTTACATAAGCTGATATTTAGTGGTATTACATACTGTCACTACTCTCACTGATTTCATTGAAAAGCTATAAATCTCAATTCTAATATCTTCTATTTTTTTTTCTAAATTTCCATAAGACTACTTCTATATTCCCCCTTTAACTAGTTTTTTTTTAACAAAATATTTTCAATTGTACATTACATGATACATGGTTATTGTTCTCTAAAGAATTATGCAAGTTTTAAATCAAACTGTTTAACACCCTAGGGGCCAGATTTACTAAGATGCGGGAAAGGAGAAGTGGAGATGTTGCCTATAGCAACAAATCAGATGCTAGCTGATATTTTCTAGTATGTTAAAGAAAAGGGAGAGCAAAAATCTGATTTGTTGCTATGGGCAACTTCTCCGCTTTCCCTTTCCCACAGCTTAGAAAATCTGGACCTAGCACTCTTTTTTATTTAATAGAAGAAAAACAGAAAAAATCAAATATTACATACACAAAAACTATTTAAATATAAATGACATATAAAAAACAGATACTTTAAAACATGAAACGTGTATACACCTCCAGCCTATTTACCTATATAGTACATATCAGTTTGCATGTTAGAAATATGTATGCATTCCCTGTACAGAGTTCCTATACACAGATCTCTGGAAAAGACATGTGAGTGCATCTGCTGGATTAGGTCCAAAATCTGTCATTTTCCTTTTTTCTTTTCCCATGTTGCCTAATATTTTTTATGTAGTAATACGGTCTATACTTTTCATTGACATGCAAAAACTATTACAACCTCAGTTGTAGACTAAGGTTTGAATTTTTTTAAAACACTTTTTCTTTGTTTTGACAGTAGGTGTCACTTATCCACCACCTGCAACTACATATGTAAGGGATGATATGATCCAGAGATTAAAAATAGCCTCATGGTATGCCATTGATACCCAGAGGCTGGAAGAGTTGTTGGCTGAGTTGGTGACTGGAGAGCTTTAAGGATTGAGCAGTAAAGATGAGTAAGAAAGACCTTTCCTTTATAGGTGGTTTTCCCATATAGAAGGATATTGGGCCAGATCCAGAACTACAGCCGTCGGGAACGAGCGGCCGTAAGATGGTGATTGCTAGCTACTGCGCATGCGTAGTAACTATGTACGTAATCTATGTGTTGTTTCGGTACGCAGATTGCGTATATATGCAGTCTTTAAGACCACATATACGCAATCTGCATACTGAAACGATACGTAGATTACGTACATAGTTACTACGCATGCGCAGTAGCTAGAAATCACCATCTTCTTCTTCTACTTCTTTCACTGAGGAGCAGGTATTAAAAGAACTTTCAAAGCTGAAAGTGGACAAATCAATGGGACCAGATGGGATACATCTGAGGATACTAAAGGAGCTTAGAGGGGTGCTGGCAAAACCATTAACTGAATTATTCAATCAGTCACTAATAACTGGGATGATTCCAGAGGGCTGTAAAATAGCAAATGTCGTCCCTCTGCATAAAAGTGGAAGTAGGGAAGAAGCGTCAAACTACCGACCAGTGAGTCTAACATCAGTAGTAGGGAAATTGATGGAAACGGATAAAGGAATAAATTGTACAGTATCTTAAATCCAGTAACTTACTGGATCCCAAGCAGCATGGATTCACTGGGGGAAGATCATGTCAAACAAATCTTATTGAATTTTTTAACTGGGTCAGTAAAATATTAGATAAAGGGGGAGCTGTAGACATAGCTTATCTAGATTTTAGCAAGGCTTTTGACACTGTTCCACATTGCAGACTGTTAAATAAGCTGGAAACTTTGGGATTGGACTTAAAGATAGTTGCATGGATACGATCTTGGTTAAAGGATAGACAGTGGGTTGAAGTAAATGGAATCCCTTCTGGGCATGGTATCTTTATAGGTGATATTGCCTGTGGTATCGAGGGGAAAATATGCCTTTTTGCAGATGACACAAAGCTATGTAACAGGGTAGACACGCCAGGAGGGGTACAGAAAATGAGGGATGATCTAGGTAGACTTGATGAATGGTCAAGAGTGTGACAACTGCAGTTTAAGGCCAAAAAGTGCAAAATCATGCACTTGGGGCACAGAAACCCAAGAGCTCAGTATATCCTTAATGGCACTTGATTAGAAGCTACTGAGGAGGAAAAGGATCTAGGAGTCATTATTTCATGTGACTTTAAGGTAGCCAAACAATGTAACAAAGCAATGAGAAAGGCAAGTCAGATGCTTGGTTGTTTGCATAGGGAGAGAAATTAATAGCAGAAAGAGAGTAGTGGTGATGCCCCTTTATAGATCGTTGGTATGACCCCAGCTAAAATACTGTGTTCAGTTCTTGAGACCATGCATATACGCAATCTACGTTGCAAGAAGTAACGTAGATTATGTTACAAAATTACCACGCATGCGCAGTAGCACTTTTCTGAAAACTCTGGCCGCAAATGCAGTGCAATTAAAAATTAATTATATTTAAAAACCGCATCATTTTCTCACATCATCAGTCCAGACTGATTCATTAATAATTAAACCGTTATTTATATGGCATAGCAATAATATATTACTTATAGAATACTGTTCATTACTTGATATTCATTCGATAGTACTATGTCACTGTAGACTTATTTTTATAGTTTATCAATAGATTATCCTGCAGTAATATAGATACATTTTTTTTTTTTTTTTTACTGAATATCTACACAAACCTCAGATTTATTATACTATGTGTCTTAAATGTAAAATAAATATTTGTGTCATCACTGTCAGTTTAATGTTATTGGCCCAGATCCAGAACTACGCTTCTGTGCGAATTTACGTCTGGCAGACACGTAAATTCGCAATTTTGTATGTACTGTGCATGCGCACTGCAAATGTTACGCTACATAACGTAACTCTGAGCGTATGGGTCATTCGCGTATTTGCTGCGTAAATCCGTATGTGGGGGTGTGCCATTTTTACGTGAGCCAAAAGTACGTCTAAATTACACAATGTAGGCGGGGATTTTTATTTAAAGTGTTGTGATTTAATTAGAATGCAATGTTTTGCCTTCTCTGGAGGACTAATTAAAATAATTCTTTATTCTAAGTGACATTAAGGGCTTTTATATCTAATTTACAAGTTAAGGAATGTGATATGAAGGTGTGACTCGGGTAAAAGAAAATGTAAGACAAATACATGATTTAAAAAAAAACAAAAAACTGATTTACATTTCACCTCAGGTCAAACTGTTCAAGGAATCAGAATAACCAATAATGAGAGATGGGGAGAATGAGTATAAATAGGCAGTATCAGCTTGTAGTTACTCTCTGGGTAGAAGAGTTGTTAGATGGGTTGGTGGCTGGAGATCTCTAAGGATGGAACTGTAAGACTGAGAGAAAGGGGGAAAGACAGAAGAGACATCTCAAGAGAAAGGTAATTATGCTTTAGAAATTATTATTATTATCTATTAGAAATCACTGATAAATTCACATTTGTAAACCTGCCTTTTTTTTAATGCCTTATTTTCTAAGCACTGATTTTGCAAGCATCTAGGAGTTGTAACCGGAGTTTTCATCACAATTTACCATTTTTCCACAGGTAACCTCATCTGAGTGGGCCTAGCAGGGCCACAAAGAGAAATTCTGGGTCCCTGTACAGCAAAGTCTTGGGACCCCCCCCCCCACTGTTCAGCGCAACAGAGATGATTGTTCTACTGCGACACCATCACAGGGGCGTGGTCAATCGTGCCTCCTTGAAAGCATACCTAACAGGTTTTAAAAAAATATATATTATAAGGGCAGTCGTGCCCTTATATTAAGGTTGACTATAATAAGCGGCATTCCGCCATTGACTTTCGGTCAGAGGGGGGGCATGGTGTTTGAGGGGCTGTAGCTCAGAAAGTATTTTACACATTAAGATGACATTTTCACCAGTCCATACAGAATCGTCTCCTGGTGCAGCATGCTAAAATGTATAGTAAAATAATAAAAAATGAAAAAACTGGAACAGGTTAAAGTGTAAAATGTTGCCGTTTTTTTCTACTTCCTGTTTTAATAATCTATATTACATTAACATTTGATTGGGAAGGCATAACTCAGTGTAGAAAGGGTCTTTTCACTAGTTGTTGTTTTTGTTAGGGAGCTAATGTTCCAGGGGAGTGCCTTTGGGGGGTGATATTTTAGAGAAAATTACAGTTATTTTTTACAATTTAGGAAAATGTGCCCTATTAAACAAATAGGAGATTTCATAGCGTTGTGCATATCAAGTAAGAGCCTTCTGCTGGGTGCACAGAAAATTCCTTCACATAAGAGGAGCAAGATGGCCAACTTCTGTCGCAGAGATTTTTCTCAGTGTGCAGGAGGAGAAGTCAGCCATGTTGCCTTCTACTGGTGGGCTGGGGGTGATTTGTGGTTGAGAGGGACTCACTGTAAAAATATGGGTTTTTATATTACCCTAAAATAATAGATTAAAAAAAAAATACTTGTGTAAGTGGTGGCATGGATCTTTGAATCCACATTTGAAGAAGTGATTTTTTTCGGCGCCGCACTAACATAGAGCAGCAACTGCCGCCAACTACGTGGGATTATCTGATTTTTTGGAAGGATGCCAAACAGTGCCCACTCCGGGCTCAGGAGTAAGTAATTTATCAGATTGTCTTCCACATATTTTTTTATTTGGATCCAGAACCCCCTGACCAACGGGACAATGGTAAGTATCTGCCTCCTCTCCGAAACACTTGCATGTATGGTCCGAAGATATTCCGGCCAAAAATCTTCTATGTGGGGAAGGATAGGCATTATGGTAAACATTAAGGAACATCTCAAGTATTTATTTGATTTTAGTGCTTTATCAGAGTGTAGCAGGGACCTGAAGTAAGTCATCACATGTTAGATTTGGAAGATGTTTTGTCCACTGCGACAGCCCAGATTGAATTTGTGAGTGTTCTATTGGAGTACGTAACAAATTTTAATACCTGGAAATGGCTCCCCTGTTAATGGAATGATTCCGTAGAGTTGTGTCTAGTGCATTTTGGAGGTCCGACTGTGACAAGTGGCGTAACACTGCACTGACATAATGTTGTGCTTGAAGAAATTGTTGGGGTTGCGGTGTTAAAAATCTATAATATTCCTGTGCCTGAGTAAACGTTAGTGGTCGCTTTGACGACCAATCAATTAAATTCCCCACTGTCATTAGACCCTCCCTTGCCAATCGCTTGAAAGGGTAGTCTGCAGCGCCAGCCTGAAAATCTGGATTATCTATAAATGGGAGGTACACCGAATTGTGGGCATTGAGCGCATGTTTGTGTCTTAATAGGTGCCATACTTTTCTAGTGTCCACAACAAGGGGTTATCTCTGATCTCCTGGGAGATCTCCTGGTCATGTTGGTGAAGAAATCCCACCAAGCTTAGGTTTTGCAAGAAACTCGCCTCCACTCCCAGGTCAGTGTACGTACTCTGTGTAGCCAGTCCTTTATGTAGCAAATGATTGCAGCATAATTATAGTTTGCTACGTGAGGGAAATTGATACCACATTTTCTTTTGTCTGTTGCAATTTTATTTACCAGCCCAGATAAATTTTCGGAAGACCATGCTCAAATGTGATAAATCTTTGCGTGTGAGAAGAATGGGTAGATTGATTAGGTTGGCCCTGCCTAGAAAGGAGAGGGAAAGATGTTTCCAACCCTCTAGCTCTGTGATTAGATTCTTGATGGCTTCCTCAATATTCAATTGATACAGCCTGGCCGGATTTTTGGGAATGTCCACCCACAGGCATGTGATGTGTTTTAGGGCCAGTTGAACTGGAGCCTTCCTGCCCATCTTGGTCTCTGTACCTCTTTCTTCAGATAAAAAGTCTACAGATTTTGACATGTTTACTTTAAAACCTGAAATGTCTCCAAACTCTTCCAGTGTTCGTAGACCTATGTATAAGAGGATATCATCTGCAAAAGCAGACAATTTGATTTCAACCTGTCCTATCTGTATCCCCCAATATCCAACATATCTTGCAGAACACGTAACAGGGAGTCTATTGAGAAGTTGAAAAGAAGTGGGGACAGTAGACACCCGTCTGGTTCCTCTCTCCAATCTTATTGGGACGCCCTTCGTCCCATTCACTAGTAGGGATGTCGTAGGCTCTGTGTACAAGTAATTTATAAAAAATGTATAAAAACAGGGTCAAACTCCCTAATTCTCAGGACCGCCAGTAGGTGGGGCAAAGACACCTAGTCAAACGCATTGTGGGCGTCAAGACTCAGCAGCATATTACCACTTCCATGTGGGACTGTACAATTGCTCGCAATCGCTGTTCTCACAGCTCTTATGGAATGTCTGCCGTGGGTGAATCCCAACTGGTGCTCTGTAAGCAGTTTAGGGAGAACAGTCTGAAGTCTGGAAGCCCTAATTTTGGAGAGTATTTTTACATCTAGGTACACACAAGGGATCATATCATGTTGTAAGATTTTGAAATATTCTGCCGGTAAACCGTCGAGTCCGGGGCTTTTATGGAGTATGAGTTCAGATATGGCCCTATTTATTTCATCTGCTGTCACTTCCGAGGATAAAAGTTCATTTTGAGCTAGGGTTAATTTAGGTAATTTCGCTAGTTGCAAAAAAACTTGTTTTGCCAGGTCATGGGAGGGTGCTTTGAAAAATTGGTATAGTATTCTGCCAGCTGGGAAATAATGTCCTTCGTCTTCCAAAGCAGGGCACCCGATTGAGGATGTTTAAGGGTAGTAATAAAAGTACATTTGTGGCTAGGGCATGACATTGTGGCTAGTAGTTTCCCTGTTTTATTGCCCCATTTGAAATAAGTGTGTTGGGTACGATTGATACTAGAACAAGCTTGGGCTGATAAAAAATTCTATAAAATTTTGCGGGTTTCCATGTACTGTGATAGTTTGTCAGGGGATGGGGACGCTGTGTACTGTTGGAAGGCTACTTTCATCTCCCTACGTAGGCCTTCGTAGTGCAGTTTAGCCTCCCTCCTTTTACATGCCACATATTGAATAATATGACCCCTCATAACTGCTTTTGATGCTTCCCAGAGCACAACTGGGTTATCCCAATAGTCCAAGTTATCATCGAAGTAGTTCGTCCTTGTGCGTTATAAAGATGGCCTGGAAATCGCCATAGGTGTCCTACAGGTGGGGCAGATGAGAGAGCTAGGGATACCAAGACAGGGGCATGATCTGAAATCATTGTATCTCCCACACTTCCTCCTCGGCCTTAGTAAGTAATGTCTCTGAGATCAATACATAATCATTCCTGGAGAGATTGGTGTACCCGTGATAAGAGTGTAGTCACGGACCATCGGATTTAATAGACGCCATGGATCACAAAGCTGGAGGGTGGATTTTAGATTGTGGATATATTTCCAGGCTTGAGGGGGAGGGTTAATCGCGGGAGGTGATTTATCAATGAGTGGATTATCTACTGTGTTGTAATCTCCTCCCGTAATAATTTGGTAGGTTTGCCGACTAGCTAGAAGTTGCATAACAGTTTGAAAAAACTCTCTTGGGCAATGAGTTGGTGCATAAATATTTAGGAGAGTATATTTTGTGTGCCAAATTGTAAAATCTAACAGTAAGAATCTACCCTCACTTCATCTATGACTTCATATTGAATGCGTTTGCTGAGGAGTATTGCAACCCTCTTTGTCTTAGGGCCTGATCCTGAACTACGATGTAGCGCTGAGCGTGCTAACGCTCAGCGTTACATCGCTGACTTACCCCTGGCACTCCCCCTGTGCGGGCGTATGGCCCCTTCCTTACGCCGGGTGAAGGCTACCCTAGCTTCGCCCGGCG